>JAHRHJ020003642.1:0-133958 GCA_019776745.2 Taxus chinensis | reverse complement strand
CTAACTCTGACTAAATCTACTCTAGGTGGCGGAAATTACTATTTTTAACAGTTTACTAGAACTTGTTATTCTTAGTAAGTTCGCATGCTTATTCCTACGGGCACAGAAATTGCCATGCATCTTCTACATCCCTAAATTAGAGGAATTGCCAACTTTCTAACTCACAATGCAATTAATAGACTAAAATTAACTAATGCACAAAAATAGGAAAAAACTAAACTACAACTTAAATCCTAATTTTGGGCCTCAAGATGGTGGATTTAGGGCACGAAAAATATGTCGAAAACTTACCCCAACTGGTAGGGTTGGATTTCTGCTGTGTTTGTCTCATCGAAACACGTGGTTTCAACAAAAAAAACGGAAATCAAACAGACACCCGGAGCTTAAGTTATGACCTTGTCAAGCTCCTGATAATTCGGCCGCATCATTCTCCCCTGATTGAAAAAAATGAAGCTCCTACAAGTTGTCTTCTTCAAACTTGCTTCCATTTATCTTCATCCAAATTCTTAATCTCCCACTCTTTGACCCAAGTATTGTCCTCTTTTTCAAGTCCTTTCCAATGTACCAAATATTTGTTGTATTTCCAATGTTGCGTGTTCATTGTTTTCTTATCTAGAATCTGATCCACTTCTTCTTTCTTCTTCACCGGAACCTGCTGCCTCCAATCTACTACTTCATCAATAACATCATCCCTTCTGCACCATCCTCGTGAAAATAATATAAATCTAAAACATTAAACACTAGAGAAATATCAAAATTCCCTGCAATTCTACCTCATAAGCATTATCATTTATTTTTTTTCACAATTTTGCAGGGACCAATCTTCTTGTACTTCAACTTGTTATAGGTTCCTTTTGGAAACCTTTCCTTCCACAGGTATACCATAACCAACTCACCAACTATAAATACCTTTCTCCATCTGTGCACATCTGCTATTTCCTTATACTTATCATTACTATTTTGCAGCTTCTTCCGCACTTCTTCCTGCAATTGTTGTATATGTTCGGCAAATGCTTCTGCATCATCACTAACTCTGCCATCAACTGGTAGTTGTACCAAATCTAACACCCCATTTGGATTACTCCCATACACAATTGAAAATGGAGACTTTCCCGTGGATCTGTTTATGGAACTGTTATATGCAAACTCAACTTGTGGTAATGCTAAGTCCCATTGTTTCAGCTTTTCCCCAACTATGCACCTTAACAGGTTTCCCAAACTCCTATTTACCACCTCTGTTTTCCCATCATGTCTGAGGATGATAGGCACTACTGAACTGTAGTTGAGTTCCCAATTTCTTCCATAAAGTTCCTCCAAAAGTGACTTAAGAACCTTATGTCCCTATCTGAAGTAATGGTTTTCGGAACACCATGCAAATGAACAACTTCTCTAAAAAACAAATCTATTACGCTTGTTGCATCACTTGTTTTCTTGCAGGCAATAAAATGAACCATCTTAGAAAACCTATCAACAACCACAAAAATTGAGTCATTACCTCATTGTGTTTTTGGTAATCCCAAAACAAAATCCATACTCAGATCTGTCCACGACCCTTTAGGAACAGGAAATGGCATATACAACCCTGTATTTTGTGCATGGCCTTTCGAGACTTGGCAAATTCTCACATCTCTCCACATATCTTACCACATCTCTTTTCAACTTTGGCCAATAGTATTTCTCTGCTACCAAGGCTATCGTCTTATCTTTACCAAAATGCCCAGCCAATCCTCTGCTATGCAACTCTTTCACTATATTCTCTCTCATAGACCCAACTGGAATACATAGTTGGCATCCCTTGAATAGGTAGCCATCCTGTAAAATATACTCATCCAGGACATCTCCTGCATTGTCTGACAATGGACTAATTAGTCTTTCAACAATATCCTTGAAATCAGAATCAGAAAGAATACAAACCCTTTATTGCTTCAAAACCCACCACCTCATTTTCCATAGTGGTAAACAAAGTCACACGCCTACTCAATGCATCTGCAACTTGATTCTTATTTTCTTGATTTATGTTTTAGAGAAAAAGTATATCCCTGCAAAAATGATACCCACTTTGCATGCCTACTATTCAACTTCTTTTGGGTATTCACATACTTCAGGGCTATGTGGTCTGTAAATAACACAAACTCCTTAGGCACTAAGTAATGCCTCCAATGCCTTAATGCTTGTACAATTGCATAAAATTCCACATCATAAGTAGAGTAGTTCTTTCTTACCTCATTCAGTTTCTCACTAAAGAAAGCTACTGGCTTTCCTCCTTGACTTAGAACAGCACCAATACCCACATGTGAGGCATCACAATCAACCTCAAACACTTTATCAAAATCTGGTAGTGCCAAAATGGGTGCCTCTGTCACCTTCTTCTTCAAGAACTGAAAACTATCCTCAGCTGCCTTTGTCCACAAAAACTCCCTTCCTTTTGTGCAATCTGTTATAGGTGCTACAATACTGCTGAAATTTTTAATAAATTTTCTGTAAAATGTTGCTAGACCATGAAATCTTCTTACCTCTGTTATACTCTGTGGAGTAGGCCATTCAATAATTTCCTTTATCTTTTCTGAGTCCATCTGTACCCCATCTGCTGAAATAATAAAGCCCAAGAATACCAAACTCTCTTGCATAAATGTGCACTTCTTCATATTTGCATAGAGTTTCTCTTTCCTTAACACTTCAAATACCACCCTTAGATGCCTCAAATGTTCTTCTTTAGTTTTACTAAAGATCAAGATATCATCAAAATAAACCACAACAAACTTACCATTATACTCCCGTAGCATGGTGTTCATCAGTCTCATAAAAGTACTAGGTGCATTGGATAACCCGAATGGCATCACCAACCACTCATATAATCCATTTCCTGTCTTGAATGTTGTTTTCCACTCATCTCCTTCTCTGATCTGAATCTGATGATAACCACTTCGAAGATCAATCTTGGTGAAATACCTAGATCCAGCAAGCACATCCATCATATCATCAAGGCGAGGTATTGGGAACCTATACTTGATTGTAATTTTATTGATTGCTCTGCTATCTGTGCACATTCTCCATGTTCCATCCTTCTTTGGTGTTAATAAAGCTGGTGTTGCACACAGACTCATGCTCTCCCTTACGACCCCCTTTCTCACGAGCTCTGCCACTTGCCTATTCAACTCTGCATGCAATGTCGGGCTCATCCTATAAGCCGCTTGATTTGGGAGTGAAGACCCTGGAATCAAATCAATATGGTGTTGAATATCTCTTTTGGGTGGTAATCCATCTGGTAGCTCATCAGGAATAACATCTGAAAATTCTTCTATTAATTTTGTTGTTTCTACTGGTATTTGTGCACTTACAGGTTCATCCTTATTTGCAACTAGTGCATAACAAAAACCGGTTGCCTTTGCCTCCTTCACAAATTCCTTTGCAGAAAGCATATTTTCAGCCTTCCCCTCTTCCTTAAGAGGTAGAAAAACTATTTTTGTGCCATCCTTCCAGAAAGTATAAGTATTCTTTCCCCCATCATGAATAACTTTTCTATCAAATTGCCATGGTCTTCCTAGCAGCATATGACATGCATCCATAGGAATAACATCACACCAAATCTCATCCTTATAACTGTTCCCAATAGAAAAACTTATTAAACATCTCTTATCAACAGTAACTTCATTACACTTCTTAAACCATGCAATACGATAAGGGTTAGGATTCTTCTCACAATGCAGACCCAACTTATCGACCATTTCATTTGAAACCATGTTCTCACAACTACCACCATCAATAATAACATTACATACCTTTCCTCCTGAAGTGCATCTTGTTCTGAAAATATTTGTATGCAGCCATGCATCCCCCTTGATATCCTTTCTTGGAGCAATCATCATCCTCTTGATCATCAGATTTTCTCCAACATCTGGTGGAATTTCTAGGTCCTGTTCATCTTCTACTTGTTCAGCTTCAACAAGATTTACTCTTGGAGCATCTCCTTGCCTTTTGTCATGTGTATAAGTATGTGGGCATTCAAAATCCCGATGCCCTTCTTCACCACATCTGTAACAAACAAATGGTCTTCGTGGAGCCTCCCATCCTCTATCGCCAGCATATCCTCTGCCCCTAGAAAATCCTCTACCTCTTTGTTGATTCTGGAAATCTTGTCTCGTATCCTCTTGCTTTTCCAATCCACGAGATGATTCTCCCCTACCTTGGCTGAAACCAGCTCATCCCCAAAAGGAAGATGAGGCCCCCCTATTCATTCCAGGTGATCTCCTAAAACTTTGACAATTTTGTTTTTCCTCAGCCTTTAAGGCTAATTGATAGGCATCCTCCATGCTTTTAATCCTATGCATACTTATCTCATCTTGAATAGAAAATTTTAATCCATTTACATACCTTGCAGCCATTTGTTCCTCAGTTTCTTCATGCTCTACACGAATGGACAACTTGTAGAACTCATCTGTGTATTCTTGCACTGTTTGTAAGTTCTGTCTGAGATTCTGAAACCTCCTGTAAAGGGTTTGTGCATAATCCACAGGGAGAAATTTATCTTTCAGCTTCTTCTCCATCTTACTCCACGTCCTAATTCTTTCTTTCCCCTTTCTTGACCGCTCTTTCTGTAGGTGATCCCACCATAACATAGCATGACCTTTCAATTTCGTGCATGCAAATTTTACCTTCTTTTCTTCTGACATAGCCTTCCACTCAAAAAAATTTCCCATGCTAGTCAACCAGTCTATCAGCTCCTCTGGTTTTAGACTACCACCATACTCTGAAACATCAACTCTTATCCCATCATTCTTTCCTTCTAATGCTCGAAGCATCCTTTCTTCAAAAGCTAATGGTGGTGCTTGCGTTTCCTCCTCTTCACAAACTTCTTCTTCATCTGTGTCATCTCCACCTTGATTTCCTCTCTGGGTTATCATTGCAGCAAGCGCAACAACTTGTCTCTGTAGATCTTGCATATTTCTATTCATCTGGGCAATACCGCCTCCTCTTCCTCTTCCTCTTCTCTTCCTGCCATTTTTTTTAAAAATACTTCGAACCAGCTCTGATACCAGATAATGTAGCCAAATTATGAACAAACCAGATATACTGCAAATAATATGAACTCCAAAAGAAAATAGATCTCCTTCTTCATTATCAATAATGAATTACAATGTTTCCTAAATAGGAAAACAACTCCCAACTCGAGTTGCCAAGTAAACTCTAACTAACTTTGACTAAATCTACTCTAGGTGGCAGAAATTACTATTTTTAGCAGTTTACTAGAACCTGCTATTCTTAGTAAGTTCGCATGCTTATTCCTACGGGCACAAAATTTGCCACGCATCTTCTACATTCCTAAATTAGAGGAATTTCCAACTTTCTAACTCATAATGCAACTAATAGACTAAAATTAACTAATGCTCAAAAATAGGAAAAAACTGAACTATAACTTAAATCCTAATTTTTGGCCTCAAGATGGCGGATTTAGGGCCCAAAAACGTGTCAAAACTTGCCCCAACCAGTAGGGCAGGTTGCCAGTGCGTTCGTCTCATCGAAACATGTGGTTTCAAAAAAAAAACGGACTCAAACGGACACCCGGAGCTCAAGTTATGACCTTGTCAAGTTCCTGCTAATTCGGGCGTAAATTATGTGAATTTTGAACCCAATTAACTGGAATTAAAATACTAGTGGCTCAGATTATATATGCCCCCTAGGAACGAAGTGATAATATGAACATAAACATCACATATCTTAAAGAATTATAAACTAACGTTAGTGGATGTGAATGTATAATGATGTAGTTACGCAACTTGACATGATAAGTATGATCACCTAACTTTTAAATATGATCACTATGAGGAATGTTAAGATATTGGTACACAAAATTATGACATATTAGAAGAATCTTAGGATGTATATAAGAATCAGTACTTAAGAAGTGTTTTATGACAGAATTTAAAAAATGTTAATTACACAGACGTGATTTCCATGGACATATAAATCAAAATAATGATGAGATTACACAAATTAGCATGTGTGAAAGATGAAAATGAATCATATCACAGCTCATAGAGGATCAATCTATGCTAATAGAGGAATAAATTCATTGAGTCCAATTTATCTAATGCTGAATTTGTTTATTCATTGTCAAGGTTCCAACAATGAAGGGACACATTACACCATGCAAGCCTAGTTAAAGTAGATATTACAAGGAAACATATAATGAAAGTGTTGATGTTGTGTAAGGAATTTCATTCGTAGCAATCATGTCTTTGGAAAAGGATGTAACCTCCTTCATGTAAGTGGGTACCATCCAGTTTAGTTCAGGATTAATATGTAAGAGTCATTTATTGAATAGGTTCATAGTTAGAGTGTAGGATTTTGTAAACATTAATAACATAAGTTGATACCAGTGACTTTATGATTTGTACATCAACTTGGATACTAGGTGTTTGAAAGTGGAATAGAAGGTAGTTATACACATATTGAACATTATTTTTATGGCATATAAATGGTGTGAGATTATGTTACAATGAAGAGATTATGAGGAAATTTTTTATGCAAATTGAAAGAACACCAAATTTTATACTTGGTTGTATGTGATAAAAGGAATGCAAGCCCATTTGGAGGCCAGTGATATACCAATAATACATGAGAGGATTTTTTTTATTTAAATAGTATTAGGATGAGAGTGAGATGATCATGGGAAAACACCTAGGAAAATCAAGTAATTTATAGGATGCATGTAGATGATCAAAAGGACTATTTTGTGAGTAATTGTGAATGAGATTGGAAAAAACTATAAATAGTATTTTTGAGAAATGTAAGGAATTTAGATCTGAGGATTCATTTGATATACTAGATTACAAAAGTGGAAAAATAATTTAGTATGAAGGTATAGAGGATAACAAAAAGGTGATATTTACATGTACTAAGTTAAAATGATATACATCCTTTTGATGGGATCATGTACAAAATGATATATTTTTAATAGGTAAGAATATTTGAATAATTAATATCGAATCCCACAAAATTTATTCCATGTTTATTCTTCTTAATTGTGCACCAATCTCATTTATTCAAACAGATACAAAATTTTCCTCAAAATAATTGATTCTAAATGAGTACACTAAGGATTTCTATCAAATCAACATCAAATATGGACATTTAGAGGACGATGTTGAAATTTTTTTAATGTAAATAAATAGTCATAGAAATTTTATTCAAGATGAACTCATCATGATTAGACTGATGATATGTTGAGGAATCCTACTAATAGTTTGTGTTGCAGTAAGAAGATACGTTTTCCCATAGATAATAGGCAACCTATGAGGTAAATGTTGGCATTCCCACAAAAAAGTGGAAGTTTTGATTAGTGATGCATAGATTCATGCACATGAAAGAGAGATGAGTACCTTACATGAGCAGAGTCATGCAACTGACATGTAGATTAGGAGATATGGTTTATTGAGGAAGAGAACATGTTTGAGGAAGAGGAAACATAAAACATGTTTCCATATATGGAGAGAATATATATCATGTATTCAACTATCCACATGCTACAAAAGTACTCATAATATGAGGAAAATATATATCAGTCATGTTTCTCAACAATGTTGCCCCTAATGTAGAGAGACATGCAGCAAAATGTATGAAAAATATCCCAAATGAGGTGAATAACCATTGATGATGAGAAGGTTATTATTGAATCCCACAAAAGAAGAGAACATGTCCATGCAAAAAAAAATCTATTCAAAACCAATTTCAAGTTATATAGGTAAGTTTTGTGTAAAGTCACTTTTGTATAGTTAGTAGCAACTGGTAATCTTACTTTTGACTAAATGATGGATTTAAGAAACTTGGTCTAAATGGGATTGTGCACCTGTAACCATATAAGTAATTTTGGTTGTTTAATGGGTAGTTAATTACTTGTAAATGATTAATGTTTATTAATATAAATGTGAAAATAAGATCCTAATCTAATGTTATTGTAGAAATAAATAAATATGTAAATAAGTACATAAATGATACCCAATCAAACTAAGCAATAAATTATGAAACCCTAAGTGTAAGAGGAGAATAAGGTACTTAGTTTATTCATAATAAATTATATATTGTACTGAAGTGTTGACTAGTTGAATAGAGCAGTAGGAGCATTGTCACAGAGACCCAGAAAATGTAGATATGGAGAAATAGACTAGACTGGGGCACCGGGAGAGGGACAGGGGCACTTGGGCGCCCTAGGCCTTGTTTTTGGTGCCTGGGTATGCATAAAATCTCAGGAAACATCCTCTGAGTGGTCACAAGATGTTCTCTATTGTTCACCTTTTGTCGCATTTCTTCATGGTCGCACCAAGATCACCAAGGTTTCCTGTAAACATGCAATGAAATATGAACCTACAAAACCCTCGAATAGACATCAAATCCTTAAAAAGAAAGATGTGGAATGAGGGGTCGGACTGTCCTCATATTTCAAAATGGTGAAATTACAACTTAGCATTGCACTACATCTCAGACCCAATGTAGTTCTATTTGTGTGTGTGCATGTGGAATTGTTCCCTAGGTGGCTCTTGTGTGAGTCATACTTGATAGCGAGAAAATAGCTAGATGTAAAGAAATGTAATATATGTGTGCATGGAATAGAATAAACTTCCCTACTATGAAGTGTATGTAGAATGAACCATAGCCCTTGTGTCCCTTATGATGGTGTTAGATGGATGCAATGAAGCTCTTATATTCTTGATGGATGCAACCTTAGGTGGTGATAGCTAATGCTTAGTGCTTGATCCCTTATTATGATCACATAACTTTATATTTATATGATTCCTTTTCTTGAATTTCATAATTAACCCCAAAAAGGCCATATACCAAAAAGATAATATGCTCAAATGGATAGAAAGGACCCAAAAACTATGAGTAAAGTACAAAGGGGTTAGGGGTGCACAGAGAGGATGAAGGCACCTGGCGCTAGCATCCTAGCTAGGTGTTGGTTTCCAGAATAATAAAATCTAGAGTATAATAAGGCAGAATGAGCAAGTAAAGGTGTAAGACTGAAAAGGATAAATAGAAGCAAAATAAAGGTGGCCAAAGATATGGGTTAGTTAGTAATTTTCTTACTTAGGAATCTATATGAATAGTAGTATGTAATCAGGACTAGATAATTACCCAAAGTGTCTCATTTTGTGTCTCTAAATGTAGACTGTGACTCAAGATTAACAGATATGAAGATGAAGTCTTGTGTGATATATTGTTCATCGATGTATGTCATCTACTTTTGGGAATACCTTGACAATATGATAAAAAAGTGGTTCATGATGGCCATGCAAATACCTATACTTTGATGAAATATGAACAAAAGTAAATTTTGGATCCCTTCAAGGATTAAAGTGTAGAGGTTGAAACGAGTCTCCAAGTATTCTTGTTTCAGGAAAGGAGTTCTTGAATGATATGAAAGGGGGTAGTAAATGTTTTGTGTTCATACCAAGGCTCACACAAAATAATATAGGGATAAAAATCCATGCAAAAGGAAGATAGCCCATAGAAAGTGAGAGATATGTTAGGTGAGTTCATGGATATAATGATGAATGATATTCCATATGGTTTACTACTTACACATAGTTTCAGGCATCAAATGGACTTGATATCAAGGTAAATTTACCAAACAAGGCCACATATATGCTTACACTTATGGATAATGAGGAAATGAGGAATCAATTACATAATTTTATTGATAATGGGATGATTAGAGAATTTGTAAACCCATGCACAGTACCACAATATTGGCACCAAAGAAAGGAGGAGAACTAGAAAATATGCATTGATTCCATATCCATAAACAAAATTGGTATCAAGTATATATTATCATTGTTATGTATGGATAATTTTATGGATTCTCTAAGTGGAGTGAAGTACTTCACTAAACTTTATCTAAAGAGTAGACCTCACAAGATCAAAATCAGGGAGGGATATGAGTGGAAAACCACATTCAAAATGAAGGATGGATTATATGTGTGATCTGAAGAGTGGACCTCAGAAGATCACAATCAGAGAGGGAGATGAGTGGAAGACCACATTCAAAATGTAGGATGGATAATATGTGTAGACACTAAAATTTGGAAACTTATCCTTTGGAAATGGAAATGTTTTCTTTGTTCTTATTCTAAGAAAAATGCTTGCAATCTAAGAACAATTAGCATACCTTTCTATCTCTCTCATGAATTGATAATATCTACACATTGTTATGTCACTCATCCTTGCAATATTAATTATCTCGAGAAATAATTGAACCTATGGAATCTTTCTTGCACTTCAGCCCTATCATCCTTAATTTTCTATCAAGGATTGTATAGAATAGGGCTAGGCCATACTATAGTTTGGGTTGACCTATATGGTACCAAACCCTCTCATTTAATAACCCTTTATCTAATTTTAAAATCCTATGTGAGTTATTTCATCTTCACTAGGTCATCCATTATATGAAATTTTAACCTACATAATCCTATATAATCAATTGAAATACATTTTATAACTCACTTAACATACATTACAAATATCATAACTAAAGTAATCAAATATCTCCTAAATTTTTCAAAATAAGTTGGACATCCTGTAGATCACCCAATGCATAGTCACAAACATGGAATGCCATTATATTTTTTTATATATGTAGGAGCAAAAATTAAATATTTAAACTTTACCAAATTGTCAATACTATAGTTTATAATAGTACAACCATATAATTACATGGTTGGGGTAATGTGACATCATTTACCTTTCACCTTGTAGGGGTTTTCCAAATATCTAAGATCTAAATCTATTTTCCCTATAACACTCTTACCTTGGTGTCAGGACACCCAATTCCCACATTTCTCTGAAGATAAGTAACTCGTTGGGGATTTGATCAACACCAACTCTAAAACACATGCCAAGTATGAATATTTGTGTCTTTAAATACTTATTTTTACAACTATGGTATCCCCTTTTTAATGCCTATGACATGTTTCTCCCTTATCACCACATGGGTCAGCTAATGAATCACATTGTTCACCATACATGGTAATTTTGTCTTAGCATGCTTGCAATTTTCTTACTTCAGAACTCTTTTGTGTATGACTTTCTTCTCCTTTACACTAGTTACACTGAGAGGTGTTCCTATAGTGGTAGGTAAGGATTGTAATGGCATGCGTTGATTAAAAAAAAAAAATTCCATTAATATTTAATGGTTAAAATAATGTATTGTTTAGTGTTTAATAAAGAAAACAAATATATGATTATGTATTTATACATGGAAATGAAAGTTATTTTAAAAGTGTGAAAGATAACAAATGTGAATCAGTAAATAACAGTGCATATTACTGGGGAAGTAAATTCAAGATAATTAATGCAGGGATAATAATTTTTATTGGAGGATAATTACTGTGAAGTAATTACTTAGTGTGAATCTGTAGGTAACTATAATATTATTGTATTGATCTATATTATTTTTAGTTTTTAACTTTTAAATGTATTTTTTACTTTTACATATAAATAACTATATTTATTTTTAGTGGAAGATAATTAGTGCAGAACAAATTATAAGTGTGAATAAGTGTTATATTATTTTTAGTTTTTAAATGTATTTTTACTTTTACATGTATTTTTACTTATATGTTAGTTTTATTTTATTTTTTAATTTTAAATGTATTATTACTTTTAGATTTGTTTTTTTTTAGTTTTTTTTTAGATGCATTTTTATTTTATGCTAATTTTATGTCACACCTGCTATTTTCATTATGTTTTTTTCATAAACGAGCTCCGATATCGGGAAACTCGTGGACATGGGGACCGGTTTCGATATGCTTCCCGTAAACACTGTAGCATATCAAAACTTTTCGTCTTGACTCTGTTGGCTGTTAACATTGATAACATTGAACTTGTTTATGAATATAATTCTTGGCGAGATCATATATGTTTTTGGTACATCAATGAGCTGACATTTTATTTTTATCATTAATGGTTTAATACATCTTACTAGAGTATATAATTACGTTTATTTTAACTTGCTTTATCTTTAATGAAAGTTTGTGGTATCACTAACTTATGGGTAAATGGTTGCAGAACTAATTGAAATAAAATTCTTTGTTAAAATATCAAAAATCCATCTATAAGCGAGAATAGGTAATAAGGTCGGTATGTATTGATGGTATGTTCTTTGAGCCATTTCGGGTAAGGCAATGGTCACTATGTAATGTTGGAAACTTGATCAATTAAATAGATCAATGACCATATTCCTAGTCGATGTCAGAAAAGGTTAGTAGATTCTATCGAAATGGTACAAACAATCACCATGGCCTTCGACCATGTGATTATTTTAATATTAATAAAGCTTTTATTTATTTCAAAGTGTTTATGGTGATTTGATTGTGTTGATTAATTGGCTTTAGGCCGACATAGGAAATTCTAATTTTTTTATACAAATACACCTTTGATTGATCAAATGGTAATCTCCATGAACGAATTACTAAGGAGATAAATCTGGCAAGATTTAACGGGGAAATCCAAGTTTAATGGGTATTATGGAAATTGTGTGGTTTGTTAAAATGTATGTGTTTTCTACCTTGGTTATCACAGTGCTGGTCTTTATTAGATTGGTTTATGTTTATTCTTGTTTGACTCTGTTAAATAAACATGGGAATTGAATGCTTGGTATAAGTTATAAGTTTGACTGAGAAAATCAACCTGGGTTGGTCCGCCTCGGTGTAGGAACCCTATGTTTTTCATGCAAGAATAAATAAGGGGGAAGCTTTTATTGTAATCCTTTTTTATGGGAATCAACCTTTACACTTTTTGTGTATTTTGGTTTTAAAGTTGTCCTTGAATGATAAGGGTTCGATAGCACCATTAGCCATACCATAATATGGCTTGGTGAATAATGGATGTTTCTAGTATAAGAACCAGAAAAGAACCCTAAGAATCGTATTCCTCATTTTCTAAGAGTGGAAATGGATAAGTTGTTGGTAGTTAATTGGATGTATGTTCTATGGACTTCGTCGATTACTTTTTTTTGGATCATGACAAGCTGAAGTAGTGTGATTTAGCTTATGAAGTCAATATTATTTTTAATATATATGTTGACCTTGATTTATTTTGGTTCAAGGAGATTAAGGTATTTTCTTATTGCTTAATGTTTTTCTATTTGGTTCAAGTATTCCTTATTGACTTGCATTGGTAAGGTCAAGGCATTATTCTTTTACTACCTGGCAAGGGAAGTTACAAATCCTTTATTGTTTGGGATATTCATGTGGGCTTGATATACTTAGAATGTCAAGATAAATGTAATTTTCTTCTATTTAAAAGAAATTAGGAAGTTTAACTTAAAGTTGAAATAAAATACCTATAACTGAAGTGATTGTATGTGCTAAAGTTAAAGAACTTACTTGAAATGACATCTTGTGCAGAAGATAAATTTTAGTCATTACTTTTATATAGTAGAAAAGATTGAATGATGGATGGAATATACGTTATGATAGAAGAAACTATAAGGAAAAACTTTTGTTCTTGTTTGTTAAGAAGTGTTTAGTTTTTAGTTATGAATTACTATTATTCATTAATTAAAAATATACCACTTAGAATAAGGGTATGCTTAATTGGTAGGAAATAAAAATGTATGAGAAAATAACTATTACTTTCAGTTTCATCATCTTAGTTTATTTGATATTAATCAAACTATGTTGTTGCTGAAATTTATTGATTTGAATATTATATCAAATTAAAATTTAAGGATGACGAGGATAACTTTTCATGCCAGTTAATTCTAACTATGACTATTTTTACTATTTTTCTCATTCCTATAGATGACAAAAAATAAGTTATCATGGCAGATGTCTAAGAAAGACTACTCGTGAATTATTTACTTGAATGATGATTTATTAATAAAATTTTTGTAATATTAAATGCATGATTTTATTGTAAATGAAAATTGTTACTTCATTGTCGCTAAAATCCTTATTTTAAAGGAAAGGTTAGAATAGCCTAATATAATCAATGTATCATTTCAGAAGAATTATTTGTACTTGTATTTAATATTATTTTAATATTTATAAAGATGTTGATTTACTTGAATTTTGTAAATGTCATTCATGATGTTGAAATTGTTTCAATGTATTGATGATTAAAAATAGTAAGCCAATAAATGTTATTGATGTTAAATGAGATAATATCATTCAGTCAAACATCACTTATTCAAGTTCAAATTGAATAATTTAATAATAGCATCTTTGATACAATCTTAAATGTATATGAGACATTTATTATGTACATTAAAATGTTACCAACATATGCAATATGTTTACATCAAGAATTATTATGACAATGTTGTAAAGTACAACTAAAGAATTGTTGTGATAATGCAGTGAGCTATCTTAATTATGAATTAAGATATCAATGGGTTATATCTCAATTACTTTTAAATATATTAATAACTTATTACGATACTAAACTTATGAACCTTAGGGACATAAGTAGATGTGATAAATTTATCACTAGTGATAAAAAGGAAACCTATCATAAACTGATTAATTTGTAATTAAATAAACCTATGAATATATGTTCCTAAAAAACAAAGCTCCACATGAAAAATTTCAGATGGTTTTTATAATATCATATTCATTTAATGATACAGTCATTAAGTGAATACTACCTTATAGAAGGTATCTAAAGTTTCCCTTTCAAGGTCCGCTTTTTATGAATATCATAACTAAAGCTAAACTATGTCATGTTGAGTTACAAGAGTTGATCAACTATTAGATAAGAATCACCTCAGTACCAACTTAAGTTGGATATGGGGAAGGAAGTGGTTACATAATGATGCAATTCATTACATAAAAATTTTATCTACCATAGGCAACCTAAGTTGGCATAGATGTGTTCCTTCGCACATGTTGGACAAGTCTTGTACCTTGTGTACATAACATGTAAATGCAATGAATTATAACTAAATGATTCAAATTAGATAACTAAATAAAGTGATATGGTGAAAGGAAAATTTTCTGATGGCAAACATGTCATCACAAAACTAAGCATGCAAGCATGTCTCTTAAACTTTGGCCAAAGTAGTGTAAGTTGTTGATTACACTGTCAGATTCACCAAGTTCTAACTAAGGTGTAGGATGCTAGATGGGATTCAATTGACTGATTTCTTGGTAGACACTTAGAAAACATCACTTGATTATCAATTCCTAGGGAAAGTAATCAATTGTATACTTTGTATACACACTCATAAGAGTAAACTATGGGGGATTAGGTAGATCTAATTGACCTATATAACTAAAATGGTTTTTGATTGTTATCAGATGGATTGAATTTAAAATTTGATGTTGGATTTAAATGTTGTAGTATTTAAATCATTGAAGGAATGAAGTTAGTTTGGGAAAAAAAAAATTCTCTTAATTTGAAGCATTGAAAAGTAGGTGTTACATTTTGGTATCAAAGTTGAATGTTGTATCTCTTAGACATATTGAGTCCCTACGCTAACTTAAACTTAATTATTGTCTAAAAAATAAAATAGTTAGGAAAAGAGGGAATGTTTAATAACCAACCTTCAGGTGGTGCAGCAACCACAATGCAGAAGTTGGATGAAATACTTGTTGTTCTTCAGGACACATGAAATAGTATGGTTGTTCTTGAACAAAAAGTGATGGGTAATGAAAGTGGTACCATGATAACGATGGTAATGAACAATCTCAGGGGAAGCCTAATGTTGAAAACAATAACAATGTTGCAGGATCCCAAATGCAGGGGAAATAATAATAATGTAGTGGATCCTAACACTATGAATGATAATGCTAATGTTGTAAATCAACCTAAAAACAAGAGGGTACATGTTGGTAGCAAAAGAGTGTCAAATGATATTAAGAGGATCAGACCACCTAAGTTCGATGCTAAGAACTTAGGAGATGGAGCCACTAACTAGCTCAGTGAGATGGAGAAGTATTTCGCCATCAACAATTTCTCTGAAGAACTAAGGTGATTTGGGGAGCTTACCATATCTCCAATGAGGCATCCTCCTGGTGGGAAAACTGGAAAGGTAGAACTGAGGTGTTAATGAAGCTAGTATAACCTGGGAACAATTTAAGGCCTATTTTAGACAATGTTGGTTACCATAGTTGTACTATGACCAAAATATGTCTAAATTTCAGACTGTTATCTCAGGGAAAGATGTCAGTAACTGAGTACAGGGAGAATTTTGTGAAACTTCTAAAATACATCCATCAGTATCAGAACTTGATGAGAAGTTTTGCATCATAAATTTCATTATGGGTTTGAACCCAGTCATAGGTGGAGAAGTTGATGTTCATGGACCATTAAGCATAGAGGATGTGTTCGAGAAAACAATCAGACAAGAGCATAAGTTGTAGGAAATTTATGCTTACAGGGAAGAAAAGAAAAAGAAAATTGTTAGTTCACCTTCACCGCTAGCACCTAAAAAGGCTAGGTGGAAAAATTTTGGCAGCAAAAACAAAAATGGAAATAGGTAAGAAAAATATAGTAGTTAAGTCTACTACAAATTTCAAAAGAATGGACAGAATAATGCAGCCAATACTGAAAACAAAACAGAAAGAAATGGACCTTTTGGGGGTTGTTTTATATGCAGTCTGGATCACTATACAAAAAACTTCCCAAAGAGAAAAAGGAAAATAACCAAAAACACAAAATACATGCTGCAGTGATTGATAAGAAAGAAGAAAAACAAGCTACACCTATTGAAGTTACAGGTAAGTTATGTGGACTACCTGTAACTATTTTATTTGATACTGGTGCAACTGAATTCTTTGTTTGAAATAAATTAGCATCTAAACTAAAAATAAAAGCTAGATATATGAAATATTCATGGACTATACATTATGGGATAACATTGTTCATACATTAAACCAATTTCTATTTGATGCATAGCATTAGAACTTCCAAGTTTCACCACTGAATTGGACCTATATGTAGTCTCCTTTAGGTTTGTATGACTTAGTCATAGGTGTAAAATTGTTAGCACAACCCAAGAAAACTGTAGACTGCTATGAAAAATAGATTAAATGCTTAGATGACCTGTAGAAAACACTAGTAATTCAAGGAATAAAATGAGACTTTACGGTTAGGAAAATCTCAGGCATGTAACTCAAAAATGATAATAATAACGGTAACATGCTTTATGTTGTAAAAAATTTATATTTGGGTGAAGAAGGTAAGACTTCTGTGGAAAAGCATCCGTTGCTACATGAGTACAACAATGTCTTTCCAGAAGAACTACTTAGTATTCTACCCAAAAGAGAGTTTGATTTCACTACTGATTTCAAACTAGGAACTGAATAAATTTCTAAGGCTCCATATAGAATGACCACAACTGAACTTGTTGAGATGAAAGCACAACTTCATGAATTATTATCCAAAGGATTGGTTAGACCGAGTGTATCTCCTTGGGGAGTGCTTGTCATCTTTGTTCAAGAAAAAAGATGGAAAATTGAGGTTATGCATTGATTATTGAATGTTTAATAAAGCCACGATAAAAAAAATAGATACCCCTTCCAATAATTGATGACCTCTTTGACAAGATGTGTGGTGCATCGGTCTAATTTAAGATCAATATACAATCACATTATCATCAGCTGAGAATAAAAGAATAAGACATTCATAAAACTACCTTTAGGACAAGGTAAAAACATTTTGAGTTCAATGTGTTGCCATTTGGACTTACTAATGCTCCTAGTAAATGTTTATGAACTTAATAAATAATATCTTTCAAGAATACTTAGACAAGTTTGTGTTGGTATTCTTGGATGATATTCTAATTTATTCCAAAAGTATTGAGGAGCATAATGAAAATCTTAGGATTGGTTTAGATGTACTAAGGAAAATAAAGTTATATGGTAAGATTTCAAAGTGTTCATTTTATCAAAATGAGGTGCAGTACCTTAGGAAGCATAATAAATAAGTATGGAATTTCTGTGGATCCATGAAAAATTGTTGTAATAATTGACTAGACAACACTCATAAAAATTGTACATGAAGTGAGAAGATTCATGGGGTTTGCTAGATATTATGGAAAATTTGTAAAACAATTCTCAAAAGTTGTTGCTTCAATCACCTTAGTGTAGAGAAAAAGATAATAAATTTATACAGACTGAAAAATGTGAAAATTCCTTTAAATTGCTGAAGGAAAAATTAACTACAACACTTGTATTAAAAGTTTCTAGATCCCACCAGGAACTTCACCATAGTGATTGATGCCTTATGGTGAAGGTTTGGGAGGTATACTTCTGCAAAATGATCATGTGATTGTGTATGAAAGAAGAAAACTAAAATACATGAGATGAATTATGATCTCCCCATGACTTGGAGCTTGCTTCCATTGTGCATGCCTTGTAAGTTTGGAGGAACTACCTTCTGGAAATCCCTTTGAACTGAAAACAAATCATCTCAGGTTAAAATACATCTTCACGTAGCCTAACTTGAATGCGAGGTAGTGAATATGGTTAGATTTTTTATCTCAATATGACTTCAATATCAACTAAGGAAAATAGAGTGGCAAATGCGCTAAGTTGTAGGAATCACATTTTAGCTCTTATCACTTTGAGAACTCAATTCAAAGATGAAGTTAAGAAAACAATGTTGGTTGATTCTTATTATCATCATGTTAAAGCAACTGGTTGCATATTAAAAGGATAAAACGTACAAAGGATTCTGATTTGATAATGAAGGAGTCCTAAGGTATGAAAATTGAGTTTATGTACCATTGGAAAATGAATTAAGGACAAAATAGATTAAGGAATTTTATGGCATTCCTATTGTGGACATCCCGGATTGAATAAAAAAATTATTAGATAAGGTAAAAATAGGGATCAACTCTTAGGGGCCTTAACAAAAAGAGGAACAAAAACCCACGAACAAGAAAGAAACGGAAAAGTCCAAGAAAGGAGTTAAACATGCTTAAATCTTACATTGAAGATCAGGACTTTGAACCAAAGAGAGAAAAATAGAGAGAAAGAAAACCAGCTCCAAAACTTCAAAACAACAGAAGTTCGCCAAAAGTCTGCCAACAGTCCAGAAAACACTAACTAATTTTTAGGAGATCCTTCACTGCTACCATCATGACTGTCTTTGATCTCGGCACCCTCAGTGCCCTTGACATTTATATCTTCCTCCAACTCATCCTCGGAGCTACTGATGCACAAGTTAAAGTTCCTTCTTTTAGTGCCCTCCTCCATCCCTTCCAACCTGTCACTCAACTTTTTGACCTGGTACTCCAGCTCCAGAAACTTCTTTCTTGGACTTCACCTGAGTAGAGACAATTTTCTTAGAAGCATTAATGACATCCAACATAGTTTCCCTTTGACCAACATTGGTTTCCTCCATCACCTAAAGCACACCCTCTAAGTACTGAACCTTTCTACTCAAATCCTCGAAACCCTTTAGATTACCATCCCAATTCCTTTTTCTTGAGGTGCTCACTTCCCCACAACCTTCCTCGCCCTTCTCTTTACCAGAATCCTCCCCCACATTTTTGCATTTCCCAGCCTTCATCTTAGTAAGGCATTCCGTGAGAGTGAGGTCATCCTCTTCTGCCTTATCTTTCAAAGAAGAGTTCAGAATAGGTTTCCCATTTTCAAACAGTAGAAGGATGAGCCCTTCATGCAAAGGCATCTCAGCTTTCTCCTGCTGGAAAGCCATCAAAGAGTTAGTCAAAGAAATAAACAGGAAGAAAGGGATGCTCACCATGACCTTATGGTGGAACATATTAAGAAGGGTCATATGGTGGGTATAGATTTTTCGGTATTTTCCTTCCAGAGTTATATACTTCATGATTTGAAGGGACACATCTCTCCATATTCCCAGAATGCATGACCTGGCGATACCATCCATAAAGAAAGAGCACCTTTCCTTACCCATGAAGAACAACTCAATTTCATGTTCTCTGCGGGTTTTGTCCTTAAAATTTTTGAGCCCGTCCATTTTCATGTTCATCGCCAGGGAAATGGTGGACTCAGACACCTCTATTTCCATACCTCTGACCTCAAACTTACCCTCTTTCCAAGATTTTCCAAAATCCTTTGATAGGGAGGGGTCGTGACCCTGTAATTTGGCTATGAAATTAATGAAACCCCCAATCTTAAGCTTGTTTCACACATGTTGATTAAAAGCTTAATTGTTTGATTAGGAGGTTTAACTCTAATTCTATCACCCCCCATCTTCATGAGTCTAAATTTCCTCTGTTTGCTACTACTTCTCAAAATCAGACCCCCTTTCGCACTAACAGAAATCATGGAAAACAAGATATTAAGTAAGTTGTCACAGCCCCAGAGCTCACTCATGCCAACATCATCAAACTTAGTGCCCTCTATCTCTACTAATGGATTCATTAATGTTCATGGGTAATTCATCATCTTTACACCAGATCTTGTAATCATTACTAATGGCTTCATAATTAGCCATCTTATCTGCACATTTGTTCCCTTGACGTAAAGTATGATTATAAGAAACCCTTACAATTTTTTTAAAGTTTCCTTAACATCATTGAGGATATTTCTTATGGACCAATTAATGGAACCTTGATTATTGAGGGCATTAATTATGATGAGAGAATCACCTTCAATCTGTATTTCCTTGAATCCTTTTTCTTTATCCAACAAAACCCCCAAAGAAGATATTTGGCTTCCGCCATGTTGTTGGTTTTCTGTCCTAACGGACCCGCATAAGCAAACAACCAATCTCCTTCACTATTTCTTAAAATTCCCCCTCCCCCAGCAAGACCCAGATTCCCTTTTGAAGCTCCATCAAAATTTAACTTAACAACATTTTCCTCAGGCCTAATCCATCTGGAATTCTTTTTTGGTTTGTGTAATTCCACCGGTCCAAGGGTGAACTTGTCAAGAACTTTCTACTCACTTTTTGGGTAGGGTTTCTTGACTTTTCCTTTAAAGAGTTTAATGTTTTCCTTAATGGAAGCCAAAAATTTTCTTCTAACTTTCAAGAGAAGAGCTTTCTGATCCCGGAAGATACAATCATTCCTAGCCTTCCATAATCCCCAAAAAAATGAGGGAGGGAAATATTCCAAGCCCAGACCAAAATGGGAAAATAGAAGGGACTCTCCCATTGAAAACAACAATCTTCAATTTTCAAGGGCAAGGTCCATTGGATATTGAACATATCCAAAATGGAAGCAAAGACATCATGGGAGAAGGAGCAGTGAAGGAGGAGATGGTTGACATTTTCCTCCTCCTTCCTACAAAGAGAACATCTATTGGGAAGCTTCATTCCCCTTTTCCTGAGATTATCCACAGTCAAGATTTTATTTTGGGAAGCCAACCAGAAAAATATATTAACCTTTGGGGTAAGATCCTTCACCCAGAGTTTACCCCAATAGTCCTTGTGCATATCAGTCTTGAAATTTAACATGTAGGTGGATTTAACCGAGAAAATTCTAGAATCTTCTTCTTTCCATTTGATGGAATCCTCCTTGGTTTGGAACATGGGGATGTGGAAATCCCTTAATTTCTTATTGAGATCCCGAAAGGGTTGGATGTCACCATCAAAATCCAGAGGAGGTTCAATGGTTTCCCATCTGATAGAATCTTCCTGGATCCAAAAGTCCTGAATCCAAAATTTTCCTGTTTCCTTGTAGAACTGTGCAACCCTTTTCCATATTTCTAGGTTAGCTAAGGGGGAATCCTCAATCCAATTATCATACCAAAAAATGATTCTAGATCCCTTTCCTATCTCCCATATAGTACCTTTGGTTAATATTTCTTTGGAGGCCACAAAATAATTCCAAAAGGGAGACCCTCTAGGAAGATTATTTTGATTAAAAAAGGATTCCATTCTACCTATATTCGGAAAGTATTTCATCTTTATAATTTACACCCAAAGTCCTTCCTCTCTAGCAATCCTCCAACCACCTTGGCAATTAAGGCCTCATTCATAAGAGAAATATTTTTTAACCCCAATCCTCCACAAAGCTTTGGTTTTGTGACTTTGTCCCAGGCCACAAGAGGGAATTTGAACTTCTCTCCAACTCCCATCCAAAGGAATATCTTCTAGATTTTCTCTAAGGCTTCCTTAATTTTAGCAGGGAGCATGAAAAGAGACATCACATAAATGGGAATGCCTTGAAGGGAGCTTTGGAGTAGTTGAATCTTACCAGCCTGAGAAAGCAAGAGACCCTTCCAAGACGAGAGTTTACTATTAACTCTTTCCAGCAGAGCATTCCAAACCGTGAAGTCAGGATTCTTATGGATCAGGGGCATACCCAGATAAGAATCTAGAAAATGCTTAATCTTGCACCCCAGGATGCGAGCTAATCTGGCTTAAACCTGATTCTCCACATTAATGAAAAAAACAACACTTTTATGGAAATTAACCATCTGTCCAAAACTTGTTCATAATCATTAAGAACCACCTTAAAATTTGAGGCCTCATGGACAAAGGCCTTACCCATCATAAATTTATCATCTACAAATTGATTGAGGAAGATAGAGGGAAGGCCCTTAGAGATTTTAATACCCTGGATAATGTTTGAGAACATGGCTAGTTGACAGATTCTACTCAAGGATTCAGCCATTATGACATAAAGGAAAGGTGAAAGAGGATCACCTTGTCTCATCCCTCTACCAGCTTGGAAGAAACCTTCTAGTTTTCCATTGACCAAAATTGAGAAACTAGCAGTGGATATGCAGGTCATAATCATATTTACTAGGAAGTTATCGAAACCCACCTTTAACAGGATGGCCTAGAGGAAAGACCATGTTATCCTATCAAAGGCTTTATGCATATCCAACTTGAGAAACATTTCCGATCTTCCAGAACTTTCAATGGAATGGATGGCTTCTTGAATCACAATAATGCTATCTGTAATTTTCCTTCCCAGAACAAAATCCCCCTGATTCCTAGAGATAAAGTTAGGAAGGACCATACGAATCCTCCCAGCTATGATTTTAGTCAAAATTTTATAGCTGGTGTTGCACAGGCTTATAGGTCTGAAATCCTTAACCTCCTTGGCGACAGCAATTTTTGGCACAAGGACAAGGAAAGTGTTATTCATTTACCTCAAAAGATGACCATTGTTGAAAAAATCTTGGACCATATCAATGACCTCATATTTTATCACCTCCCAGAATTTTTGAAAGAAAAATGAAGGGAATCCATCTGACCCAGGAGATTTATCTGGTTCCATATCAAAGATCACAAAATGGATTTCCTCCTCTGAGGGGGTCCTTAAGATATCTCTATTTTGAAGAGGGGTGATCACATTCTGGAAAAGATCCAAGACTTTATTTTGAACCAGCTCCTTCGAAATCTGCCCTTGTTTAAAAATCTCCTTGAAGTAATTTATTATAGAGGCATTGATATCCCTACCATTTTTTTAGATCCCCCCATTCTCACTTCTTATCTCATTAATCTTTAGGATATTAGCTCTATAAGTGGAAGAGAAGTGGAAGAATTTAGTATTGCTATCCCCCTCCTTAAGCCATTTAACCCTAGATTTTTGTCTCCAATACACCTCTTTTTTAGCCAGGATCTCATGGTATTCAGACATAAGATTTTTTGTTCTTGATCCTTGAGAACAGTTGTTAAGACCATCATTCTCCATAAGTTCCTCAATATTTCTTAAATCTTCAATAATTCTACTTTTTTCCTGGAAAATATTTCCAAAAGTCTCCTTATTCCATCTTTTAAGGTTACTTTTGATATGCTTCAGTTTAAAACACAATCTAAAACTAGCAACCCCACGAACCTGAATATCCCACCATTCTTGAATTTTGTTGAAAATATCAGGGTGGTCTAACCACATCTTTTCAAATTTGAAAGGTCTAGCTTTTTTTGGTTGATTCATCCCCAAATCAAGAAGAATGGGATTATGATCCGATCTAATTCTGGGGAGAGTTTTTAGAGAATAAAGTTGATTGATCATACAAAGATGACTCACCACAAATCTATCTAATCTAATCTGAATGAGATCAGTTCCCATCCTTCTGTTTACCCAAGTAAACTTGGATCCCTCCAAATCTAAATCAAACAGACTATTACTGGCCAGGAAGTCAGCTAAATCTTCCATACTTTCAGAATAAGAGATCAAGCCCCCTTTCTTTTCACTAGGGGAAAGGGGGGTATTGAAGTCTCCTCCAACTATCCAATCTTTGTCTTTAAACAGTTGTCTAAAGCTTGAGAGATCCTTCCAGAAATTCCATCTTTCACTGAGTTTATTGGGAGCATAAATATTAGAAACATACCAGGATTTTTTTGAGATGATTTCCATGAAACTCATTACCACATGTCCAATGGAGGAAAGGATTAGAACACCATGCACTATTCTAGGATCCCACATAGTGACAACACCTCCTGAGGCTCCCAAGGAGCTACACCCCTCCCAGTAACTTTCTTTCCAAATTTGTCTCCCCACCTCTTTAAATCTGTCCATTTTCATTTTGGTTTCTTGGAGCATGAGAATATCTGGTTTATTTTTAACTCTAAGATCCTTTGCAATTCTATGTTTACTGGGGTTATTAAAACCCCTAATGTTCCAAGAGAGGAGGATCATTTAACATTTATTATTTCAAAGAAGCAACTTCCCCAAAGTACTTTGAATACCAACATCTACTTCCCTCCTAGAGTTAGTCTCCCTTAATTCCTTATTACTTTTCTCTGCCCTTAGGAGTTGAGTCCTTACCAACATCAAATCTAGAGGTACTTTGAGTAACAGGTTTTGATTCACTTACTGGGCTCTTAGGAGAGACCTCTAAATCATATGTATCAGTAACATAGTCTGCTAGAATTCCGAACACATTAGACATGGATAGCATTTCTTCTTGTCTCTCCAGTGGAAGAAACTTCATCCAACGAAGGTCCATAGGCCAATTGCAAAGAAAAATCATTACATTCTGAATCTTGGCTAGCCCCTTCTTCTATTTCTAGAACCACCTCTTCCAAGTCTAGATCTTCATTTTCATTTTCATCTTCAGCTTCAAAATATTTGACTTAATGAAAAACGGAGACAACCAATTCCTTGCATGGGGTATTAAGATGGACTAAGGGATCCGCTTCTTTAATTTCCTTCTAGATGTTAAGAGGATCATGTGTTTTTACAACTTTTCCATTTTCCCCAATCATCCTATGAAAGAGGGATTCAAAAAAAATGATGTTGAAAACAATGAACCACAATTAAGTTTCACTCCGATGGTAACATCAAGCTCTAACACAATAAGCAATATTCAAACAACGGAAAAGAATATGTAAATAAGAAAATAGGTTTGCTCATACTCAAAGATCAAAAAAAGGAAGTACAAATAGGGGTGTTGTGTAACCCCCATACCTAAACAAGGAAAGAATATCAATGACACCACTGACGCATATGATGTGATTGATACATATGACGCCACTAAAGGAGGAGTTATAATTCCAAATAAGGAATGTAACTCCTATGATGAACTAACACAAATGAAAATGACAGATTCTATAATAGAATCTGACACTTTTCATTTGACTTCCTAAGACCTATGACTCTCGCAAGGTGAGATGACTCACCAGGTGATGTGGATGATGACTAGGCATGTCATACACACTAACACACCTCTTCATCAAAGCTGAGGAAGAGGTCAAGGTAAGCCATAACAGAAAAGAAGACTCCCTTAGACAACTAAGAAAGATGTGTCAATGGGGTTGGTAACTAAAGGCCTCATAAGGTGCTCATATACAAACAACATCTTTCTGGAAAGAAGAGGAGGAGGAGAAGGAATAAATAGCCTGGAGAAGATGGGTGGCTACAACAGACCTCACCCCAAGAAGAGACTGCAAGTGAAGAAATTTCACCTTAGTGAAGGGCTTGGTGAATATATCTACAACCTGATCAGTTGTCTGAACATATTGTATGTCGATGATGTTTTCATGTATCAGCTCCCATATGAAGTGCGTGTGAATTTCAACGTGTTTCGTCCGCTGATGTTGAAATGAATTTCTACAAATTGAGATAGTGCTCATGTTGTCACAATAGATAATGGTAGGCCACTGAAAGTGGATGCAAAACTCTGTCAAGATACCCTGTAACCAAACAACTTCTGTGGCAACATTAACTTCTCCTATTTATTCTACTTCTGTTGATGATATGGAAATGGCATTCTGCTTCTTGCTGGACCAACTGAACAGGACCTGAACCAAGAGTGAAATTGTAGCCTGAGGTAGACTTCTGATGATCTAGATCACCAGCCCAATCTAATTCTATAAATCCAACCAAGTCAATCTCAGTCCCTCCTAAGTAATGAATACCATCTATGTGAGTGCCACAAACATAGTTAAGGACATAATTTTCTACTTTTAAATGCAACTCATGAGACTCCTACATAAATTTGGACACTATCCTAACAACATACGAAAGATCTGGTTGAGTGTGAGTAAGGTAGATCAATTCCCCACCAACTGCCGATAAAGGGTACCGTCAACCAAGGGGTAAGAGAAATCAGAAACCAACTTGACCCCAAAAAGAAAAGGAGTAGGTGAGGACTTGCAATCAGACATGTGAAACCAAGCAAGAAAATCAAGAGAGTACTTAGGCTACGAGATCATAATTCTTGAGTCATATTGTGAAATTGGGATCCCAAGAAAGTAATGTAGCAATCCTAAGTCAGACATGGAGAAATTTTTGGCCAAGGAGATCTTCAAAGAATCAATGATAGAGGAAGAGCTATCCGTGATCAACAAGTCATCAACATAGAGAAAAAGAATAAGCATGGAGTCATCCTGTCATAGAATATACACATTTGGGTCAGAGTGACACTGAGTGAATGTTGATGCAAGTAGAAAGGAGTCCATCTTGGCATACCAAGCCCGAGGGGCTTGTTTAAGGCCATAGAGAGACTTCTTTAACTTATAAATGAGGGATGGATCATGGACATAACCCAGAGGTTATTCCATATAGATCTCTTCCTCTAGGTCCCATGAAGGAAGGCACTCTTAACATCCATCTAGTGGACTTCCCATCTGTTAGTGGCAGCTGATGGCAAGGGTCAGTCGAATGGAAGTCATCTTCATAACCAGAGAAAAGGTTTCTGAGTAATCAACCCCAGCTACCTAGGAGAAACCCTTAGCTACAAGTCACGCTTTATACTTCTTGACTTCTCCATTAGCTCCATACTTTGTTCGATATATCCACCTACACCGAATGATTTTTCTTCCTTTCATAAGAGGGGTAAGATCCCAAGTGTCATTCTTTATGAGTGAGGAATACTCCTCATCCATAGTAGAATCCCACTCAGGAATCCCATAAGCTTCCTGGAAAGATGGTGGATCAGAAGCAGAGGTGAAGAAGGAGTGGGGTCCAAATGAAACTCAAGCGCATACGTCTCTCATCTAAAGGATCTCCAACTAAATCTCTAACACTCTGTAAAGTTTTCCTGGCCCAAAGAGGTCCCGAAGGTTCAAGCTCAGAGTCGGAAGATTCTTCACTTGAGTGAGAAGGGACATAGTCCTCATCATCACTACTGTCAGAATTAGAAGAATCAAAAGTTTGAGGATCAGGAGGAGCAGGGAGAGGAGGAACTCACTCAACAACATCATCATCTGATGAGTCAGAAACTTGAATCAATGGGAAAAAGAACCTCATTGGAAGTAAAATTCAAGGATGACTCATCAAACTTCACACTCCTCTCAATATAGAGCTCATGGGTTGTAGGGTTCAACAATCTATATCCCTTCACGCCATCAAGATACCTGAAAAATATAAAAGGTTTGGATTGTGGATCCAATGCCTTACATTTTTTCTTGGGAATCTGAGCCATAGCCTTGGATTCAAAGACTTGAAAAGTGATCAACATTAGGCTTGTGTCCAAACCAGGATTCAAAGGGTGTCATCCCTCTTACTGCCTTGTGTGGAACATGATTCTAAATGTAACAAGCACAATTCACTGCTTTAGCCCAATACTACAGAGGAAGGGACTTTGAGTGAACCATACAAATAGCAATCTCCTTTAGAGTTTGGTTCTTTCTTTCTGTAACTCCATTTTGGGAAGGGTTGTAAGCAAATGTACACTGCAAAGTAATCCCCTCAGAAGTGTAGAAATCCTCAAACTATGTCTCAAATACTCACCTCCATTGTTGGTTTGAAGAACTTGATAGACCATTCCACTTGTTTCTCAGCAAGAGCCCTAAAGTTTCGAAAATGCTCAAAGAATTTAGACTTAAGCTTAAGAAATATACCCAAGTATAACATGAAAATTCATCAATGAAGGTTAGTATATATAGAGATCTAGTGAAATAAGGAGATGGAAAGGGGCCAAAAACATCACTATGAACAAGATCCAAGGGACGAGTAGCTCTCCAGGATTTTTCCTTATCAATTTTTTTTCAAGGTGCTTTCCAAGGGTGCAACCCTCACAAAGACCTTAGAAAACTTAACTCGAGGTAACCCATTGACCATTTCATTTTGGCTCAATTATTCAAGGTAACGATAATTTAGATGCCCAAAACACTCATGCCATAGCTTGCTAACCTCATTTGCATGAGTGAGCAAGGCATTGGGCGTCAAATTATAAGAGAAGTGGGAAAAGGTATACAACCATGAATGGTGATCCACCTTTCCCTCAACCACAATGCAGTCAGAGTTAAGCTCACAAATGATCACTGAGTTAGGACCAAATTCCACTCGCATTCCTTCACCAAGGTGGGTGATTTGGTAAACTGATAGGAGATTGGTAAAGAGATTGGGAACACTCAACACTTGGTTAAATGTTCCACCTTCTATCTCTACCGATCCACTACCAGAAATTGACACATGAGTGTCATCACCCAACATGATTTGGGACATGCCACATGGTTCAATGCTAGATAATTTAACCTTTTAAGAAGCCATGTGGTGCAAGGCACCGAAATCGATAATCCAAGTTGATGATGGAGCTGATCTAGCTACGACGGCCTTACCTTTCTTCTTTTAATTTTTAGTCTCCTTTTCTTTAGAAGACTCACCCTTCTGAGCATTTTGTTTAACGGATTCAAGAACACTTATTTTATTCTTCTCAAACAACTGAGTTAAGTGATCAATTTGTTTCCGAAAACAATGATGCTCATCATGGCTAGAATTCTTACAATAGGAGCATTTAAACTTTTCCTTCTTCACTTTAGGCTCATGGGTCAAAGTGTTAATGGGGGTTGGGGGGTTGGTTGGTATTGGTTTCTTTCTTAGGTTGGTCCTTTGCTTCTTTCTTATTTTAATTTTTCTTTCCCTTATTCACCACAAGGGCATGTGACTTGGATTTTAGAGTCCCCATTTGAATGAGTTTGTCGGTTCTCGAATAAGTTGGGATGAAAAACTATAAAGGAGGGCATTTCCCAAGCACTAACCAAGGTGGATTTCATGGCATGGAAAGTTGAAATGAAGACAAAGTATTTAGGACCTAACTTAGAAAGAATCAACAAGATCAATTGAGAGTCTTTCTTTTCCACTTTACATTCCTTTAGAAGCAGTCTAGTGTGGAAAAAATTTGAGAAGAAGGCCTGCAAGTTTTCAAAGTCACTAGGATTTAACCCTAGTAGTTCATTCTCCAACTCATGCACTCTCATGTCATCTTGCTTCCCAAACATATCATCAAGTGTTTTCCATGCTTCATCAGGTGTCGAGGAAGTTTCGATGTGGAAGAGCAAGTTGGGAGAGACAGACATACAAAGAAGACCTAAGGCTTCATCACAACGGTTGAACCACTTAGATTTTTTGGTTCATCATTAGGTTTGGTCTTTAACCTCCATGGTGACATGGTATAACCCTTTACTTCGCAAAACCAATATAATTTTATATTTCCATTCAAAGAAATTAAAAGGTGTGAGCATCGGTACTTTAGAGATATCCATAATGAAGAGATAGAACTAATGAAGGTAGAAGGAAGGAGAGAGAAAGGAAAACCAACCACCCTAGAACAATATTACACCCCTCTAAGTTTGGCACTTTATATTTTAGTGCGTTGATTACAATCAAATGTGATTGTGTGTTGAGAACCAGTCTGTCACTCACCTTGTAATCAGTGTAATAACATGCAAGAGTGGAGACAACAATCAAGGTTTGTTGGGTGCAATCAGTTCGACACCGTAAGCAAGCACAAGAATGAGAGAAAACAAGAAGGGGAAGATAAATCCTTGTGAGAAATAGCATCTCACTTCACATGAAAAAATCCCTTTGCTGTAAGACTTTGGTGGATGCACTCACAAGTCCACAAGCAATAAAAGGGATAGAACAATGCTCAAGATGATTTGAAAAATGAGCTGAAATAAGCAATACAAAGACACCCCCTAGAATGTGGCACTTTATAAAATAGTGTGTTTACAAAACTGATAATACCATCATCTAGAGTGTGAAAAAACATACAACTTTGACTAAAAAAGTTCTCAAAACCGAGCAACGAGTCAAAAGTTATAGAAAAAAATAATTCCCGCAACTGATGGAAAAATGCTAATAAGCCTACAAATGGATTTAAAAAAGTGCCCTAAATGCATGAAAAGGGTGTTGTATGTATACTCATTGGAAACAGAATCAAATTTTAGATAGGGTTTGCTTTAATTGCTGAGGGGGATTAGCCTCCTGCCAACCCCGAACCTCACCCTCTGTCTTTGACACTCAAAGAAAGGATAATAAACAACCAAATAAATAGATAATTACAATGCCAATGAAATAAATGTTTTTTCCTTAAAACATTAAAAATATAATTTTTTTAACCAATGAACAATTCTAAAAAGGAAGACTGAGTGCCTCGTAGGTGACTGAGTTATTTGGACGAGCCTCTAGGTCAAATGTTACCAAGGTGGGTCTAGGTATACCTACCGAGTCACTGTTGTGTAGGAGACCAATGTCAGGGAGACTGGGGGCTACATGGAGAGTTTTTGTAACCGCTAAATATTAGGAAGGAGTGTTGAAACGGCCATGTTAAATCCATAGTGGAGAGTTGTAAGTTGACATGCCGATAGAGGGTCACACTTTGGTAGTGCACTCAAAGTTGGATGCCACATAGGTGATCTAACTAAAAAGGTAACATATGGGTGTTTAAAGGTAGTTGAAAAATCACCTTAATAGTCTAATGGTCATATGGTAAATTAAGGAGCCATGCGATCATAGGTAGCAACCAATGGGTGTTCTATGAGACCAAGTGCAGGAATCCATAACACAAGAAAAGGAAAAGCCTGAAGGCAAGGTTGAACCAGTGCACGAGAAGAATGAAAAATGGAGAATCAATACATGAGAAAAACCCAAGTCGTTAAGGAGATTAGAGAGGCTTCATAAACAAGATCAAAACAATCACACAACAGATACAAGCACCCAACACAGAAGGTTTTAAATGTAGACTAGACACCCAAACAACAATGCAGGAGCATGTTAAAAAATACGCAAGATTAGAGACCACGTAGTATTCACCCAGACACAAGCCAAAGCACAACTAGCGGTGGAGATAAGGGAGCCCAATGTAGAGTGAAAATAGGATGCAGTGGATCTTTGAGCTAGATACATATGCAAAACATAAAACAAGAGCCAACAGATGTTGAACCAGGATCTTGCAAGAATGGGAGCTGAGCTATTAACAAAACCTGGTGCATAAGTAAACCACTACAAACTGAGCTATCGAGTTAGAAGCACAAGTCAAATAGCATTTAAAGTCGAATCACAACAATGAACCACATGTCCATGCAGTTAATACTGAATGCACAAGCAGGTAATACCAAATCACAACAATGAACCATAGGTCCACACCAAGGAAAAACCGAGCTCAAGAGTAGAGAAGTAATCACGAACTTAGCAACATGATAAAGCAACCAACCAAATACTTTCAAACTTGCAACTACTGAAACACCTTAATGCGAGGTGAGCAATACAATTCCAAAGTAATAATTGAAAAACTTGCACAAGGAAATAAGAAGAAACCAAAAGTAATAAGCAACTGCTAAATGAAGAGTGCACGTTTTACTGAAACTAGCTCTGATACCATGAAAGAGGGATTCATGAGAACCGATGTCAAAAACAATGCACCACAATGAATTTGCACTCTGATGGTAACGTCAAGCTCCAATGCAATAAGCAAGATTCGAACAATGGAAAAGAATATGCAAATAATAAAACAGGTATGCTCATACTCATAGATCAAAAAAGGAAGTACAAATAGGGGTGTTGTGTAACCCCCATGCCTAAATAAGGAAAGAATATCAATGATGCCACTGATGCATATGACATGACTGATGCATATGACGCCACTAAAGGAGGAGTTACAATTCCAAATAAGGAATGTAACTCCTATGACACACTGACACAAATGACAATGACAGATTTTATGACATAATCTGACACTTTTCATTTGACTTCCTAAGACCTATGACTCTCACAAGGAGAGATGACTCACCAGGTGATGTGCACGATGACTAGGCATGTCACACACACAAACATCCTCCATTCCTTTGCCTCCTTATTATTTTTCTTTTGTGGACCAACTAAGGGATCGATTTTTTTCTTATGAAGAGGACAATTTCTATGACCATGACCAACTAGTTTACATTTTCTACAGGCAAAGGGAGATGGATCATAATCAAATTTCTACATCCAAACACCCTCAAAAGTCAACATTTTGATATTACTCTCCAATAAATCATCCTGACCCATATTGACACAAAAATTGGCATAAGTGAATCTAGATTTAGCCTTAGTGATAGGGTCTAAGGAAATCGGTTTACCTAGGCTTTTTGCAATGCCAATAAGGACTTCTGGCTCCCAAAACTCTAGGAGTAAGCCCAGAAGGTTGACCCAGATAGGGAACTTAGAAACAAATTTCATGTACGGATTAAAAGTTGGCTCTCATTTCTGAACCACCACATGAGATTTTCTAATAAACCAAGGACCTCCAGCTAGAATCTTCACCACATGATCTTTACTAGGAAAAGAGACTAAGAAGAAACCATTAGCATATGCTAAAACTTCAACAACTCCATTAGACACCCAATGCCTCTTGACCCAACCTCTAAAGTTGTCAATATTTGGTCTAAAGCTGATGAATTTAGCAAAAAGAGTGCCTTCCATGGAGGATTTGGTTCTCGCCAAAATAATCTCAGGGACTTTAAGGGATGAGTTACCTTTCTCTTGTTATGGCTCCAGTCCCTCCAAAATCACCTTTTCTAATATTTTTCTGACCAAACGTTCTACCCACATGCTTACATCCCCATCCTTTTCCTTTTTTTACTTGGGTTCAATAATCACCTGATCTTTTACTAGGTGCAGAGCCCATTCATTCTTCTACTCCGTCTGACCCACTAGATATTCCCACTTGTTTCCTTCATTTTAAATTTCTAACAAATCCCTCTCCCGTTCCCACTCCCATTCCATGGTGTTATGTTTTTTATTGGTGTGACTAAAATTATTTCTGATGTAAAATAACAATATTTTTGGAAAGGGATGAAAAATTACATTATAAACTATGTTTTACCTTGCCTAGAATGTGAATGTGTCAAAGTTAAACACATGCATCTAGTAAGATTGTTGTAACCTCATACCATTCCATAATTTAAGTAGTCATGGAATCTGTATAAGGACTACCAATGTCAGAAAATAAGCACAATGTAATCTTGGTTGTAGTTTATAAACTAAGGTAGCCCACTTTATACCAGAAAATCTTAAGGATGATTTACTTATTCTTGCAAAACATTTTGTACATGAAATTTTCAGATTGTTTGAAGTACCTAAAGTAATAATTTATGATCAGGATCCTAGGTTGACCTCTCATTTTTGGAAAGCTTTAAATTTAGCCTTGGGGACAAAGTTGAATTTTTAATCTGTGTACGATTCAGAAACATATGGGAAAACTGAAAGGGTCAATTATATTATGGAGGATATTCTTAGGATGTACTATATGGATTAATAATACAAGTGCGAAGAATACCTTCCACTGGTTGATTTTTCTTATAATAACACTTACCATTCATCACTAAAAATGGATCCATTTGAGCCATTCTATCAAACGAAGTGTAGATCACGTATTAGTTGGGATAACATGGAGGATAGAGAAGTTGTAGGACCCAAGATGTTGACAAAAATGGAACAACAAGTCAAGCTCATTCATGAGCGGTTGAAAGAAGTTGTTGATAGGTATAAGAGCTATGTAGATTTAAAGAGAGTTGATAGTGAATTTTTAACAAGGGGACAAAGCCTTATTAAGGGTAAAACCTAAGAAGAGGTCAATTTCATTTAGAAAATCATCCAAACTATCACCTCACTTTGTAAGGCCTTTTGAAATAATTGAAGTAATCAATTTTATGGCATAACATTTAGTGTTTCCTCCCACATTGTCCAAGATGCATGATGTTTTTCATATTTAATTGCTTAAAAAGTATGTATTTAATTTATCACATGTTCTGAAATGGAACTCCTTACATGTTCAATATCTGGGAATCATTGTGGTTAAACCCATACAGGTTCTAGAAACTCACAGGCTACACTTATGAAATAGGGAAATAGACTACACATAGACAGATCTCGGAAAATGAGTCACATATATTTTAAGGTAATATCTCTTTGAGATGCCATATGAGACCTCAATAAAATATATATTACATCTCTAATTCAATGGGTTGATATAATAATTAAATTTTTGATTTTAAAGGTACGATATAGAAAGATAAAATTTCATTGTTACGTTGATGTAAGGAGGTCAAATGCTCATATGTTTCTTTAGGGACTTTATTGCAACTAAAGTGGGTTTAAAAAGCATCTTCAAGTTCCAAAAAATTTCTTAGATACCCACTAGGAAGATGAGTAAACCAATACATAACAATCTTGTGAGACTCTTAAGCAATGAATTTGAGGTACCATCAAACAGTTAGAATGAAGGCATGAAAAAATTCCTAGGGAACTAGGATTGGAAGATTCTATGTTGAATAATATTTTCATAAATAGTATTGGAATCAATGCTATGTATAGTAATATTTTCTCTCTAGATTCAATGCATGTACTTTACATTACAAATCTCATACTGGATGCATAAGGAAGAGGACCACTTGAGGATATATGGCATATACATTTAGAGGTTCATTTAAGGCTTGTACCTTACCATTAATTATATATATATGAACACTATTGCATTTAAAGACAAAATTGGGGTGCATGTCATTTAAAACCACATTAGGTATAACTTGGGGTGCTATGGGTTTTGCCTCACATTTAGGTGTTAAAGGCACGTGAATATAATCCACAAGAAACCATCCACACTAGGTGAGGAAAATAGACTATGTGAATTACATGTAATTTGAGGAAGATCACTATGCTCATTTTTGCTAAGAAAAATATAAACAATGTCATGATTTAAAGAGGAGAGGTAGAAACATAAGTTAGATCACTCATATTATGTACAATAGGAATATAATCAATCATATCAATGTTGCATTCAATTACTATAAAATTTAATGGTACAAACAATATCATTCCTTTTGAATTCAATTGGGAAAAATAGAAACACAAGTAGAATAATGTATAACTGAAATAGAAATTTTATAATCAATGTCATTAGCTTTTCATTTAAGAGAGGTGGGAAAATAATAATTGTGTCAATTTCTATGATGTGCAAGGAGAGGATAATCATAATGTGTGTCATCATTAGGGATTTTACAATGAATATATTTGATATCATTATAAGAAACATAAGGAACACTATAAATGAATGTATAAATGGAAGGAATATCATCTCATGTATGTTATAAACACTTTCATCATCATTTGAGGATATAGGCTCTCTGGAATTAGGAGTGACATACATGGGTGAAGGGAAGGTTGATTTTTCACCATCATTATCCCAAGCATCAACATTACTCTCAAACCAAATATTATCATCACCATTGGTAGTGAGAATGGGAAATACAAGTGCTAGGATGTCATCTACGGTATTGATTTGTATGATATAATAACTAGGAGGATGTTCCCTAGGTGTAGTGTTAAAGTAAGTTGGTTCATCTCAAAACACAATAGGATTGACCTCTTGATCATAATTTAATACTCTTATATTTAAAAACCAAGCATTATAATCATCTACTAGGGTTTGGTGAACATGAATAGGATGAGAAATATCAGTAGACTTTACTAAGCCAAACATGGAAAAGACCTGGTTAGAGGGATGGTAACCCTTATGGTTTTGAAAATCCCTATGACAAGACCATGGTGACATAAAGACCATGAAAGGAACTCAAAAAAATCACACACATACCCTAAGGAAGCCCTATGATTTAGGAAAACAATATGCCTAATTAAAGAGGCTACAAAAGACCCTAAATTAGGTGAAGCGTTTGATCAAAAGTGGGTTCACCAAATGGATCTACCCTAATTAATTTTAATTAGGTATATGAATTGATACTACAACAACTAAGCTTGTAAACATACTCATATTTGTATTTTAAATCAGATAAGAAAAGGTTACAATATAGAAATCACAAGAATATTTAGATAGATGTAATTGGAAGTATAATCAAGGTAAAAGGAGAACTTAGTTTGGTTTAGAAGACTGTCACAATGTGTCGATGAGTGATCTAGAATAGGAATAAGGCATGGAAAATGGAAAACTAAAATTTTGTGGCTTAAGAGCTTCTTGGGTAGGACTGTAACAAATGGTTAAGAGAAACAATTATAAACCAACCTAACCGTATAATTTTTACCCTGTAGAGAGTGGAATTCTACAAATTTCAGTGTCACAGTTTGTTATTCTTTGATATCTTCAACTTCACATGAAACCTTGGATTTCACACCTAAACTTACAAAAAAAAACCCTAAATATCATGTAATATATTTAAGCAATCATTATATGTAAAATAAAATATGCAAATGCTTGATTTAGATTGACCTTGGTGGTCACCCTATTTGTGAATCATCAAATGACTCACTAAATTTCAGATTCAATGTAGTTCTCCTAGTACTCTGTGTTGGTGTGCATGTAACTATCCCTTGACCTAGGTATTGACCCTTGTGCCTCAATACGGATAGCGGGTTATGTTACCTCATCCAAATAAACACCCTTATGTGCAAATGACAAATTCATATTTATAACCTCATAGTGTATGTAGTATGCAAATGTATCTCTCGCTTATTTAGCTATTAGTAGATGGTAGATAGATAAATGTTTTCTAGATGATAAATTCCTACATCATACTAGTATATATGAGTTCTTACTTTGAAATTCAAACCTTAGTGGTGGAAAAGTTTGACCCAAAAACTATAATTTTAAAGATAAAAGAATTGAATATCATCCCATAAATAGAAAATGACCAAATTACAAGTGGGGTCAAGACCATACAAAAGGGTTAGAATTAAAACAATTGAAAAACAAGAGGGTTAAGATAATACAAAAGTGTCAAGACCACATATATGGACCTTGTTGTATGGTTTTGGACCAGGCTTAAATACAACAAAATAGTAAAAGGGAACTACAAGAGATATCTATAAGGTAGCTCATAATCAAACCAAAAAGGTGAAATAATTAGAGGTAGGGTTAAATCAAGTTGCAAAGATAAATACAACAAAACACTGATGCCACTAAGACCTTATTTCATTTATTCAAATCATATGTATAGAAAAATATAATAAAAGCATGATGTAATAATGATTTTGTGTAAATTTTGGTGTCTATTTTTCCTCCTTTATGGCACTGAATTAAATTTACTAGCATATATATCTTAAATACATCTATCTAAAATACACTGAGAGATATAAATCTCAATTTTTTTATCTAATTTATGTGAGAATTCCAATATAGGAACCCGAAGACTAATATCTCTTGGTGTATTTTAGATAGATGTATTTAAGATATCTATGCCGGTTTTTAAACATAGAATTGTATATATTGAATTTTAATTACAAATATAAAAAATTTATTTATATTTTTTAACTATAAAACACACTTAAATATTAAAACTAAAATAAATGTAACACCTACTTTTCAATGCTTCAAAATAACAAAAAAATTTCCTGCAAACTAACTAATGTAGCCAAATTCTAAACAAACTTGATATACAACAAATAATATGAACTCCAAAAGAAAATAGATCTCCTTATTTTTTAACGAATAATGAATTAAAATGTGTCCTAAATAGGAAAACAACTCCCAACTTGAGTTTCCAAGAAAAATCTAACCAACTTTGACTAAGTCTACTCTAAGTGTCAGAAATTACTATTTTTAGCTGTTTACTAGAACCTTCTATTCTTAGTAAGTTTGTATGCTTATTCATACGGGAAAAGAAATTACCATGCATATTCTAAATTACTAAATTATAGGAATTTCCAACTTTCTAACTCATAATGAAACTAATAGACTAAAATTAACTAATGCCCAAAAATAGGAAAAAAATGAACTACAACTTAAATCCTAATTTTCGGCCTCAAGATGGCAGATTTAGGGCCCAAAAATGTGCCAAAAATTTATCCAATTGGTAGGACTATTTTTTGAAACATGTGGTTTCAAAAACATGGACTCAAATAGACACCCGGAGCTCAAGTTATGACCTTGTCAAGTTCTTGCTAATTTTAGCGCATCATTCTCCACTAATTGAAAAAAATGTAGCTCCTGCAAGTTGTCTTTTTCAAACTACTTCCATTTATCTGCATCCAGCTTCTTAATCTACCACTCTTTGACCCAAGTATTTTCCTCTTATTCCAGTCCTTTCTAATGTACCAAATATTTGTTGTATTTCCCATGTCGTGTGTCCATTGTTTTCTTATCTAGAATCTAATCCACTTCTTATTTCTTCTTCATCAGAACCTGCTACCTCCAATCTAATACTTCATCAATAACATCCCATTTTTCACCATCCCCATGAAAGTAATACAAATATGAAACATTAAAAACTGGAGAAAAATCAAAATTCCTTGGCAATTCCACCTCATAAGAATTATCATTTTTTTTCATGATTTTGTAGGGACCAATCTTCTTGTACTTCAGCTTGTTATAGGTTCCTTTTGAAAACCTTTCCTTCCACATATATACCATAAAAAAATCACCAACTATAAATACCTTTATTTATCTATGCACATATGTTGTTTCCTTATACTTATCATTACTATTATGTAGCTTCTTTTGCACTTCTTACTGCAATTGTTGTATATGTTCAAAAAATGCTTCTGCATCATCACTAACTCTGCCATCAACTGGTAGTTGTACCAAATATAACACCCCATTTGGATTACTTCCATACACAATTAAAATGGAGACTTTCCTGTGGATCTATTTATGGAACTGTTATATGCAAAATTAGCTTGTGGTAATGCTAAGTCTCATTGTTTCATCTTTTCCCCAACAATTCACCTTAATAGGTTTCCCACACTCTAATTTACCACCTCTATTTTCCCATCATTGTGAGGATAATAGGAACTATTGAACTATAGTTGAGTTCCCAATTTCTTCCATAAAGTCTGCCAGAAGTGACTTAAGAACCTTGTGTCCCTATTTGAAGTAATCATTTTTGGAACACCATGCAAATGAACAACTTATTTGAAAAACAAATCTGCTACGCCTATCGCATTTCTTGTCTTATTGTAGGCAATAAATTGAACCATCTTAGAAAACCTATCAACAACCACAAAAATTGAGTCATTACCTCATTGTTTTTTTGGTAATCCTAAAACAAAATCCATACTTAGATCTGTCCATGACCCTTTAGGAATAGGAAACGGCATATACAACCTTGTATTTTGTGCATGGCCTTTTGAGAATTGGCAAATTTGAAACCTCTCCACATATCTTACCACATCTCTTTTTCAGATTTTTCCAATAGTATTTCTCTTCTACCAATTCTATTGTCTTACCTTTACCAAAATTCCCAATCAATCCTCTGCTATAAAACTCTTTCACTATATTCTCTCTCATAGACCCAACTGGAATACATAGTTGGCGTCCCTTGAATAGGTAGCCATCTTGTAAAATGTACTCATCCTGGAAATCTCTTGCATTGTCTAACACTAGAGGAATTAACCTTTCAACAATATCCTTAAAATCAGAATCAAAAGAATACAAACCCTTTATTGCTTCAAAAACCCACCACCTCACTTTCCATAGTGGTAAACAAAGTCACACACCTACTCAATGTATCTGTAACTTGATTTTGTTTTCCTGATTTATGTTTTAGAGAAAAATTATAACCCTAAATTTTTTTTTTCCCACTTTACATGCCTACTATTTGACTTCTTTTGTGTATTCACATATTTCAAGGCTATGTGGTCTGTAAATAAAACAAACTCCTTATGCACTAATTAATGCTTCCAATGCCTTAATGCTTATATAATTGCATAAAATTCAACATCATAAGTAGAGTAGTTATTTCTTACCTCATTCAGTTTCTCACTAAAGAAAGCTATTGGCTTTTCACCTTGACTTAGAACAGCACCAATACCCAACATGTGAGGCATCACAATCAACCTCAAATACTTTATCAAAATTTGGTGCTGCCAAAATGGGTGCCTCTGTCACCTTCTTCTTCAAGAACTAAAAACTATCCTCAGTTGCGTGTGTCCAAAATAACTCCCTTCCTTTTGTGTAATCTATTATAGGTTCTACAATATTATTGAAAATTTTAATAAATTTTTTTGTTAAATTTTTTTAGACCATGAAAGATTCTTACCTCTGTTATACTCCGTGGAGTAGGTCATTCAATAATTGCCTTTATCTTTTTTGAGTCCATCTGTACCCCATCTACTAAAATAATAAAGCCCAAGAATATGAAACTCTCTTGCATAAATGTGCACTTCTTCATATTTTCATAGAGTTTCTCTTTCCTTAACACTTCAAATATCACCCTTAGATGCCTCAAATGTTCTTTTTTAGTTTTACTAAAGATCAAGATATCATCAAAATAAACCACAACAAACTTACCATTATACTCCCGCATCACAGTGTTGTTCAGTGTCATAAAATTACTAGGTGCATTGGATAACCCAAATGGTATCACCAACCACTCATATAATCCATTTCCTGTCTTGAATTTTGTTTTCCACTGATCTCCTTCTCTGATCTGAATCTGATGGTAACCACTTCGAAGCTCAATATTGGTGAAATAACTAGATCCAGCAAGCACATCCATCGTATCATCAAGGTGAGGTATTGGGAACCTATACTTGATTTTAATTTTATTAATTGTTCTTCTATACATGCACACTCTCCATGTTCATCCTTCTTTGGTGTTAATAAAGCTGGGGTTGCACATGGACTCATGCTCTCCCTTATGACCCCCTTTCTCACGAGCTCTTCCACTTGCCTATTATGATCTGCATGCAATGTCAGGCTCATCCTATAAGCCGTTTGATTTGGGAGTGAAGATCCTGGAATAAAATCAATATGGTGTTGAATATCTCTTTTTGGTAGTAATCTGTCTGGGCAGCTCCTTAGGAATAACATTAGAAAACTCTTGTATTAATTTTGTTGTTTCTACTAGTATTTTTGCACTTGGAAATTCATCTTTATTTACGACTAGTGCATAACAAAAACTGGTTTCCTTTTCCTCCTTCACAAATTCCTTTGCACAAAGTATATTTTCAGCCTTACCCTCTTCCTTAAGAGGTAGCAAAAACTTTTTTGTGCCATCCTTCCAGAAATTATAAGTATTCTTTCCCCCATCGTGAATAACTTTTCTATCAAATTGCCATGGTCTAGCCATAGGAATAACATCACACCAAATCTCATCATTGTAACTATTCCCAATAGAAAAACTTATTAGACATCTCTTATCAACAACAAATTCATTACCCTTCTTAAACCATGCAATATGGTAAGGGTTAGGATTCTTCTCACAATACATACCCAATTTATTGACCATCTCATTTGAAACCATGTTCTCACAAATACCACCATCAATAATAACATTACATATCTTTCCTCCTAAAGTACATATTGTTCTAAAAATATTTGTACGCAGCCATGCATCCCCCTTGATATCCTTTCTTAGATCAATCATCGTCCTCTTGATCATCATATTTTCTCCAAAATATGGTGGAATTTCTAGGTCCTGTTCATCTTCTACTTGTTCAGCTTCAACAATATTTACCCTTGGAGCATCTCCTTACCTCTTGCAATGTGTATAAGAATGTGGGAATTCAAAATCCTAATGCCCCTCTTCACCACATTTGTAAAAAAAAAATGGTCTTCATGGAGCCTCCCATCCTCTATCACCAGCATATCCTCTACCTCTTTGTTGATTCTGGAAATCTTTTCTTGTATCCTCTTAATTTTCCAATCCACAAGATGATTCTCCCCTACCTTGGCTGCTGAAACTAGCTTTTCCCCAAAAGGAATATGAGGCCCCCCCTATTCATTCCAAGTGATCTCCTAAAACTTTAATGATTTTGTTTTTCCTCGGCATTTAAGGCTAATTGATAGGCATCGTCCATGCTCTTAATCCTATGCATACTTATCTCATATTGAATAGAAAATTTTAATCTATTTACATACCTTGCAACCATTTATTTCTCATTTTCTTCATACTCTACACGAATGGACAACTTGTAGAACTCATCTGTGTATTCTTGTACTGTTTGTAAGTTCTATCTGAGATTCTAAAACCTCCTATAAAGGGTTTGTGCATAATCCAAAGGGATAAATTTATCTTTCAAATTCTTCTCCATCTTACTCCACGTCCTAATTCTTTCTTTCCCATTTCGAGATCACTCTTTCTATAGGTGATCCCGCCATAACATAGCATGACCTTTCAATTTTGTGCATGAAAATTTTACCTTATTTTCTTCTGACATAGCCTTCCACTCAAAAAATTTCCCCATGCTAGTCAACCAATCTATCGGCTCCTCTATTTTTAGACTAGCATCATACTCTGAAATGTCAACTCTTCTCCCATCATTCTTTCCTTCTAATTCTCAAAGCTTCCTTTCTTTAAAATCTAATGGTGGTGCTTGCGTTTCCTCCTCATTTCCTCCTCTTCACAAACTTCTTCTTCATTTGTATCATCTCCACCTTGATTTCCTCTCTGGGTTATCATTGCTGCAAACGCAAAAAATTGCCTCTACAAATATTGGATATTTTTATTCATCTGGGAAATACTGCATCCTCTTCCTCTTCCTCTTCTTGCCATTTTTAAAAGACTCGAACCTTGCTCTGATACTAGATAATGTAGCCAAATTCTAAACAAACTTGATATACTCCAAATAATATGAACTCTAAAAGAAAATAAATATCCTTATTTGTTATTGAATAATGAATTACAATGTTTCCTAAATAGGAAAAAAAATCCGAACTCGAGTTGCTAAGCAAACTCTAACTAACTTTGACTAAATCTACTCTAGGTGGCAGGAAATTACTATTTTTAGCAGTTTACTAGAACCTGTTATTCTTAGTAAGTTTGCATGCTTATTTTTATGGGCACATAAATTTCCACGAATCTTCTACATTCCTAAATTAGAGGAATTTCCAACTTTCTAACTCATAATGCAACTAATAGACTAAAATTAACTAATGCCCAAAAATAAGAAAAACCTGAACTACAACTTAAATCCTAATTTTTGGCCTCAAGATGGAGGATTTAGGGCCCAAAAATGTGCCAAAAATTTATCCAACTAGTAGGGACAGTTACCGGTGCATTCATTTAATCAAAACATGTGGTTTCAAAAAAATTAGACTTAAACGAACACCCGGAGCTCAAGTTATGACCTTGTCAAGTTCCTGCTAATTTTGGCGCATCACTAACTTATGCCTTAAATGATTTTAAATACCAAGAATTTAAATCCAAAATCAAAGTAAATTCAATCCTTATAATAGAAATAAAAATCCATGTGTAGCTTTATGGGTCAATTAGATCTACCTGATCCCCCATAGTTTACTCTTACGAGTGTGTACACAAAGTATACAATTGGTTACCTTTCCTAGGAATTGATTATCAAGTGATGTTTTCTAATATTCTACCTATAACTCAGTCAATGGAATCCCATCCAACATCCTACACATTCAATTTGAACTTGATGAATTTGACAATGTAATCAATAACTTACACTAATTCAACCAAATTTTAAGACACATGACTTGCATGCTCCGTTTTGTGATGACACTTTAGTGATCAAAAAATTGTCCTTTCACCATATCACTTTGTTCACTTATTGAAATTGAATCAGTTAGTTACATTCATTTGATTTTACATGTTATGCACAAGGTAGAAGACATGTCCAACATGTGTGATGGAACACATATGTGCATAACTTGTTTACCTATGGGAGAGAAAATTTTTATGTAACGAATTAGTCTCATTACGCAACCACTTTCTTCCCCATATCCAACTTAATTTGGTACTAAGGTGATTATTTTGTATATGTTGATCAACTCATGTAACTCAGTGTGACGCAGTTTAGCTTTAGTTATGATAAATCATAAAGAGAATACCATGAAAGGGAAACTTTAGATACCTGATATAAGATAGTATTCTCTTAATGAATTGTGTCATTAAATGCATACAATATTATAAAATCCATCTGAAATTGGCTTTTCAAGATCCACTCTTTAGGAACAATGTATTTGGGTTTACTTAATTACAAATAAATTAGTTTACGAACAGGTTTATATTTTGTCACAGTGATAATTTTATCGCATCAACTTATGTCCCTAAATTTCATAAGTTTAATATTGTAATAAATTATGATTTTAGTTAATGATTAATTGAGTTATAACCCATTGATATCTTAATCAAGAATTAAGATAGCTCACTGTGTTATCACATCAATTATTTAGTTGTACTTTACAACATTGTCACAATAATTCTTGATGTAAACATATTTCATTTGTTGGTACATTTTAACGTACATAATAAATGTATTGTACTATAAGATTGTATCAAATCTGATATTATTAAGTATTCAACAATTTTAACTTGAGTAAGTGATGTTTGACTTACTGATATTATGTCCCAACATCAATAATATTTACCAACATACGTTGTTTAATCACAATACATTGATGAAATCAACATCATGAATGACATATACAAAATTCAAGAAATCAACATATTTATAAAATATTAAAATAATATTAAATACAAGTACAAATAATTCTTCTAAAATGATACATTGATTAAATTAGGCTATTCTACCTTTCCTTCAAAATAGGGAAGCATAGTAACAATTTTGATTTACAATAATGTCATGCATTTAATACTACAAAATTCTTATTAATAAATCATCATTCAAGTAAATAATTCATGAGTAGTCTTTCTTAGACATCCGCCATGATAACTTATTTTCTGCCATCTATAGGAATGAGAAAAATAGTAAAAACAGTCATTTTAGAATGAATTGGCATGAAATGTTATCCTCCATCATCATTAAATTTTAATTTGATATAATATTCAAATCAATAAATTTCAGCAACAACATAGTTTGATTAATATCAAATAAACTAAGATGATGAAATTGAATAGTAATAGTTATTTTCTCATACATTTTTATTTCCTACCAATTAAGCATTACCCTTATTCTAAGTGGTATCTTTTCAATTAATGAATAACAATAATTCATAACTGAAAACTAACATTTATTAACAAACAAGAAATAGTCTCATAGGTTTTCCTTACAATTTACTTCTATCATAACGTATATTCCATCCATTATTCAATATTTTCTACTATATAAAAGTAATGTAAAATTTATCTTCTGCACAAGATGTCATTTCAACTAAGTTCTTTAACTTTAGCACATACAATCACTTCAGTTCATAGGTTTTTTATTTCAAATTTAAGTTAAACTTCCTAATTTATTTTAAACAGAATAAAATTAGATTTATCTTGAATTCAAAGTATATCAAGCCCGCAATAATATCCCAAACAATAAAGGACTTGTAAATTCACCCCTTCAATAAAATTAGAATAATATCAATTCCTCGACCCTTACATTGCAAGTCATTTTCAATACCTTAATCAAATCAAAAAACCTTAAATTTTATGAATTGTACCATAAAATTACCTTAATTTCATCAAATAATTATGTTGTATACCTTGACCAATATGGATAGCTTAAACAATAAATTTATATCCATATTATTACATATAGCATGATAAGATTCCACACAGACTGTTTTCGTGAGTTACAGCACATTATTTAGCTTGTCATGATAAAATAAAATCAATTGACAATGGTCCATTAAACATACCTATAAAACAATGTTGCCAGCAAACTTATTCTGTTCCACAGTTCGGGAAAATGAGGAAAAGTATTACATAGGGTTACTGTTCTTGGTTCTATCCAGAAAGATCCATTATGCACTAAGCCATATTATGGTATAATTCTAGCTCATATAGTTTAGCCCTTTATCATTCAAAGTAAAAATTTAAAACAAAATGTCATGAAAAGGGGGTTTACAATTGATGATGGATCGACTATAAAATGGTCAGCATAGCAATTATAACCATGAAAACGCATAACCCAAAAGGGTTGCAATAATTAAACACATCCTTATTACACCAACCTGTAAACTAAGTTGACCAGGTTGAAGTTTCTTGGTCAATCTTCAGACTTATAGCCCCGAGGATTTAGTTCCCATGGGTAAGGTTTCATCTCAATCCAAGAAAGAATAAACATCAATTCCAAAAACAATTAAATAGTATTCAACAAGCTGAATAATATTAATATCAATTTTTTTGTTTCTTGGGAACATTCACAAGGATTAACAAGAACAACAGGGATTTCTTACAACCCATTATGGGTTTTTAACTGTAACCTAGTACATGCATAGATGGCATCCAATTAACACTTTAAGGTCTATAAACAATTTTAACAGCATAGTAGAATAAATAATACCCATAATTATACTTAAGTCTTAATCAGTTCTGACTTAAAGCAACCTAAGCTATTTTCATTGCATCTCTCACTGATCATCAGTATAACCTGAGAATATACAGAGATAATTTCAATGAAACATTATAACAATTTAAAACTACAAAGAAGGGAAGAAGAACATATCATGCTTGAGAAATGTAGCCTAGAATCCTTCTGATTTCCTTCCAACTTCTTTCTTGTAGGTCGAGCCGAACAGGTAACTTTTCCCACAAAATATTCCAACCATTCCAAAACCAGATTTTGCCTTTGAATCATAAACAAACAAGTAGCCTAAGTTCCCGGGAAAATACCCATTCTATTATATTTAGTTATTGAACAAAAATCATCAATAAATCCCAGGAAAATTCCTCAACTCATATTTCGAAATCATGCATACAGCCTCAATCCATTTAGCACAAAAATAACTAGATTAAGCTCGACATAAACTGAACTTCTTATCTTCACATGTGAGCTCAAAGAGTGAAAATATACAACAATCAAAAATGAAAACCAAAAATACCATATAACTAACAATAGCTTCCTTGAGAATATTTGTGATTTCCCCGAGGTCTATGGTGAACAAATTAAATGACATTAATGTGAGCACGTACCACACAGTGGCATAGGTTGTTGTTGGGGCTTCCACATTGGTTTTATAGATATATCAATCAGATCTAAGCATACAAGGCGGAGCTTGCTGTGATTTTATTAATATAAAATGAAGCATTACAATCAAAAGAGAGAGCTGCAATATTTATAGATATTGGACAGCTTCTATCTCTTCCACAATACATGGAACAAATCTCCTAAACAAAGCAAATATGCAGGATAATAGCATATTGCCCCTAAAAAGCTTCTACAGGAAATCATCCGAGAACAATATTCTAACTAAAGAACATCCTCCACAATCTAAGGGATGATAACAACACACTAAGTTGAACTAAGCTAACTAAAGTAATTAAATAATTACTTTATTATAATTACACATTAATCCACATATGGTGAATTAAGTGTTAGATTATTTCTAACATTCCCCCCCTTAATTCATCATATTCTGAAGTGAACAAGAGAGAAATACTCTGAATGCCTCAAATTTAGGATGTGCAAGAGATTTTGTGAAGATATCTGCACGCTTGATGTTCTGTCAGGAAATGTTGAAGCTGAATGTTGTTGTTCTGAACTTGTTCATGAATGAAATGTACCTGCACCTCAATGTGTTTGGTGTGTTCATGAAAAACTAGATTCCGAACAAGTTTTATTACTCCTTCATTGTCTACATGTAGGATTGTTGGATGATCCTGTGGAATTCCCAATCCTTCAAGTATCCATTTCTAAGCCAAATCGCTTCACAGACAACTCCTCCTGCTGCACGATATTCTACTTCTGTGGAAGACCTTGAAACACAATTTTGTTTCTTTCTCCCCCATGAAATAGGTCCAGATCCCAAAAAGAACACAAATCCTGAAGTGGACTTCCTATCATCAATGTTCCCTGCATGATCTGAATCTGTATATCCTATCAAGAAGAAGTTATCATTCTTCTTGTATTCTAGGCCAAAGTCCATGGTTCCTCTGATGTATCTCAGTACCCTCTTTGCTGCTTTCTAGTGACAAACCCTTGGTTCTTGCATAAATCGAGAAAGATAACTGACTGCATAGCTGATATCTGGCCTAGAATAAGTTAAGTAAATGAGACTCCCAATCAACTGTCGATAAAGAGTAACATTTACTTGTTCTGATGGATCTGTGTGAGACAATTGAAGCCTTGTCTCCATAGGTGTAGCCATTGGTATACTATCCATCATTCTGAATTTCTCGAGCATTGTCTTGGCATATTTTAGTTGAGTAACAAAGATGTGATTTTCCTTTTTCCATACTTCAAGTCCAAGACAATAATGAAGAAGCCCAAGATCTGTCATGTCGAATGATTGATTTAGATCTTCCTTAGTTGTTTCAATCATCTTCACCAAACTTCCAGTGATGACTAGATCATCGACATATACTACTATGATCACTATCTCCCCCCCTTGCTTTTTGAGATAGAGATTAGGATCATATGGACTTCTTTTGAATCCATGTTTGATGAGATGCTCATCAATCTTTATGTACCATGCCTTGAGAGCCTGTTTGAGACCGTACAATGACTTTATGAGTCTACATACCTTTCCTTCTTTACCTGGTATGACAAAACCTTCTGGTTGAGTCATGTAGACTTCTTCCTGTAAATCCCCATTGAGAAATGCACTTTTTACATCCATTTGATGAACTTTCCAACCAAATTGTGCAGCTAGAGAAAATATCATCCTGATTGTTTTGATCTTAGCTGTTGGTGTGAATGTTTCTTCATAATCAATGCCTTCTTTTTGTGCATAACCCTTAGCTACCAATATTGCCTTGTATTTATCAATGCTTCCATTTGATTTGTACTTTGTTTTAAATATCCATTTGCAACCTATTGCCTTCTTCCCTAGTGGAAGATCTGTAAGTTGCCATGTATTATTCTTAATCAAAGAGTTGAATTCTGAATTCATAGCATCTGATCAAGGTTTTGATTGCTGGGCATCTTGAACTGTAGTGGGCTCACTTGATTCAATTACTGTACTCATTAAGGCTAAGTTTACCTCATTTTGAGTCATACTACGAGTTCTAGGTCCTGAAGTGGATGTGTTAGGATCACTATCCAACTTAGCATCTCGAATTAGATTAGTATACCACTTAGGCATACGTTTAGTTGTTCTTGTAGATGGAGGAGTTGAATTATCCTCATCATCATTATCTTCATCAAGAACATCTTCTATTTTCTTAGTAGGATTGTTTTGTGAGTTTATGGAAGGAGCATCTGCTTCTTTATTTTCAAAAAACTCAACATCTCTACTTGTGAAATTTTTTCTTGTTTTTGGATCCATTAACCTGTATCCCAAGGCTTCATCATTGTATCCCAAGAATATAAGTTGTTCTGATTTCATATCAAGTTTAGTTCTCTTTTCCTTAGGAATGTGCATACTTACCTTGCATCCAAAAACTCTAAGGTGTTTTATAGATGGTTTGTTCCCTGACCAAGCTTCCTGTGGTGTTATTCCATCAAGTGCGGAAGTGGGAACTCTATTCAGCAGATAAACTGTTATTTTTACTGCTTCTACCCAATATGTTTTACTCAAGCCTGAGTCGTCAATCATACACCTTACCATTTCCATTATATTTCTATTCCTTCTTTCAATAACACCATTTTGTTGTGGTGTATATGGAGCTGCCATTTGCTAATGAATTCCATGTGTTTCCAAAAAATCTTTGAACTCATTACTAGTGTATTCACCCCCTCGATCTGAGCGGAGTGTTTTTATTTTCTTACCAGTTACATTTTCACAAGCTACTTTGAATTTCTTGAAAGTTTCAAAGGCTTGGTCTTTGGTGCGAATGTAGTATACCCACATTTTTCATGAGTAATCATCAACAAAGAGCATAAAATATTGAAACCCTGAATGACTAGGTCTCATAGGTCCGCACAGATCGGTATGCACCAGATCAAGTTTACCATGGGCCCTGAATGTACTACTTTTCTGAAAAGAAGCTCTATGTTGTTTTCCTGCCAAAAATTTGTACACTTGTCTGTATTCTTCTTGAAATTTGGCAGTCCTCTTACCATGTTATTTTTTTGAAGTGTTTCAAGATAGCCAAAACTTACATGGCCAAATCTTTGATGCCACAATTGTGTCGATGATGTATCCTTAGCTACAAGGGCCTGATTTTTGGTTTGAAAAAAATCCAACCGAAACATACGACCTACACCAGAAGCTTGTGCAACAATGTTGGAGTTTTTAGACTTATCTTTAATTAAACACATCTTCTTTCCATCTATACAATAAAAATCCACTTTTAAGTTGTGCTCCAAAAGTTGACTTACTGAAAGTAGATTCTTTGTCAATCCAGGAACATATAGAACATCTCTTATTGTGCACTTTCTTGATCCAAGAGGTAAGGAGATGTTTCCAATTCCTTGTACTTTGTACGATGAATCATCACCCAACAAAACAGAGTCTATGTTAGGTGTATTCTTTAACTCTAAGAACCAATCATTTCTCCCATTCATATGTCTTTTTGCTCCTGAGTCAACATACCAAATTGCCTGTGGTGAATTGATTTCTTGAGTTGATTGTGTAGCAAATAGGAAGTCCTCATCTGGTGAGTTATCTTCTTCTTCAGTAATGTTGCCGTGCTGTGGTGTTTTCTTTTTCCAGTTACTTTTCCTTTGTCCTTGTTGTTTGTTTTGATAACCCTGACTAGATTGTTGAAAATTTGGCTTCTTGCCACTAGATGAACCCTTCTAAAATGTGTTATACCAACAATATTTTAAGTCATGTCCTTTTCTGCCACAAATCTGACACTGCTTTTGCTGAGTGTTCCCTTGAGTATTCTGTTGAGAATGTTGCTTGTGTTGCTTACCAGTTGTATGAATCTGTTTCTTTCCCTTATGGAATGAAGAGAGGGCTTGTTCCTCATCTTCTACAGGTTTGTTCATGGACTCTTCCTATTGTAACATGTTCACTAACTCTTCAAAACTTGTAGTTGGACCCATAATGTTGAGAGTTGTGACAAATATTTTGTATGAGGCTGGTAAAGCTCTCAATACAATAGGGACAAGAGATTCATTAGTGACCTCTACTTCCAAAGCTTGGAGAGATGATCTCAATATAGCAACACATGCTTTAGAAAACCTTCAATAGACTCATTAGAATTCATTTTGAGACAATGGAGTTGTGTTTGTAATTGCAAAATAGCATTTTTGTTCTTAGCTTCATATACAGTTGCTAGTTTATCCCATGCTTCTTTTGCAGTTGTCGCTTGATGAATATGAGGTTGTACATCATCAGTTACACCAAATAGAATTATAAGTTTTGCCTTTTGATTAGCACGATCAAACACACGTTGTTGAGCAATATCATTTTCTGGTCTCGTTATCGAGCCATCAACTACACCAATTATGTCCTCAAATTCAAGTTGAGTTTTAATTTTCATTTTCCATGCAACATAATTATCTCCTCGTAGGAGTTGTGAATCGGGAAAAAATAATTTGGGCACATTGTTAGCCATTTGTGCATGAAAGAAAAGAGAGATAGAGAATCAAACACGAAACAAATCCCCCCTCAAATCAGTACACACCCCCCCAAAATTGATTTTTATTGAGTGTGGGCTCCTTTTTGGCCTTTTACAATGATTTTTTAGCACTATCGGCCGTTTTTACAAACATCTTATAAATAGAAAAATAAAATTGCACCCCCTTCTTGTTTACAAAAAATTAATATTTTCACAATTTTTTAAATTTTTGGGCACTTTGGCCTCTTTTCCCTTACAAATTTAGTTTTGGGCTCTTTGGCCTCTTTGACTGGACCAAAGCATAGAGCTCAAAAAAACATATACTTTAAAAAAAAATGGCACCTCAATCCGAGGTACCAGTTGAAAGTTATGACCATTTTAAAATATTTTTTTTCGGGCCCCTTTCCAAAAATGGATTTTTTTTTTGTACTTCTGATTTTTTTTACATCATCCAAAAAAGGAAATTTTTTTTTTTAAATGATTTTTTACATAGAAAATGTGGGTCTTTGACTTACGCATGCATGCATCTTTGTTTCGTCCATCGTCAGCCTTATTTCCTTCGCCGCCCTTTCGCCTTAAAATCTCTCTTATGCTCTGTTTTGCAAGGTCGCACAGGAATTGCTTGCAGATTGAAGACGCACAGCCAGATCAGTATCCAGCTCATTTTTTTTCTTTTGTAGGTGTGAATTTGTCAGGTAAATCCATAGGTCTGCAAGGTGAATTCACATATATATGCAAATACCGCAGCTGCATATAGGTTGCAGATCGGTGGTGGATGTTTCTTTTTTTTATTAAAAAAGAAACCTAACACCAAACCCGAATAGTTGGTGCCTATTTGCAAAATTAACTAGTAGGAGTTGTATCAACTCAAATTTAAAATCAATTGACAACAGGATCTTTCAATTGAAATAATTTCACCTAAAAAAATGTATATATGGAGTTGGGAGGTGCATCCAGGTGCAATCTACCTGTGATTGCCCTTCCAATTTTTTTTTTTTATATTCTTCTGCTTCTACTAATTGCCGGGCATGTGTGGAGAAGGGGCAGGGGCTGTGAAGAGGCTGGGGGCATCTATGGCTCCTCCTGGCTCAGGCTTCTAGTCCTCCTTCCTCAAAACTTCTAACACTTCCTCAGAATTATCTAAGCCTTAACTCACCTGCTCTGGTACCAAATGAAATCTGTAAACCAGATTAAATTGTAAAAACAAGGCGGAGCTTGCTGTGATTTTATTAATATAAAATGAAGCATTACAATAAAAAGAGAGAGCTTCAATATTTATAGATATTGGACAGCTTCTATCTCTTCCACAATACATGGAACAAATCTCCTAAACAAAGAAAATATGTCAGTAATAGCATAGCCCCTAAATAGCTTCTACATAAATCATTCGAGAATAATATTCTAACTAAAGAACATCCTCCACAATCTAAGGGATGATAACAACACACTAACAAATAAGCTAACTAAAGTAATTAAATAATTACTTTATTATAATTACACATTAATCCACATATGGTGAATTAAGTGTTAGATTATTTCTAACAAAACAAAATGAAACAATACACAAGATTTAATGTGGTTCACCAGTGTGGGCTATGTCCACCAAGAAATAAACAATTTATTATCATAGAGGAAATAAAATGAAAATGTGCAATCTTCCACACCTTCTTAGATGTCATGTACTTTCTTCTCTAAAAATTTATCTTTTTCTCTCTAAAGGAAAATTATCTTAATTCTCAATGAATTCTCACTTCTAAACCCTAGCTTTATGCTTATATATGCATCTACAATCTTAGGGAACTTTAGCTATGTAATTAAAATTATTAGATTTCCTTTATAACTAAAGATAGATCTAATTCCCAAAAATTATTTATAGTAGTCACACACATACAACCAATGTTGGTTAGCCTTAACTGATTCTTGTTATCCCTAATCGATGCTAGTTCCTCCTTTCTTGATCGATACTAGTCTATGGGTGACTGATGCTAGTTCATCAACTAATGTCAGTTACTGTGTATTCCAGTAAGTCTGCAAAATCATTCTAGTGAAGAAATTAAGCTCCATAACTCAACAATCTCCCACTTGGAGATACATTTCTACATTGTACCATGTACAACATCATTCCTCTTATCCTTTCCTTGGCTTGTTTCTTCCTCTTCAAGTCTCAAACTCGAAGACCAACAAAAGTGTAGTGTAACTCCAACTTCTCCTTTGTCTAATGGCTTCCTTAGCATATCCATAGAGTTCTCCTTTATATGAATTTTCTCCAAATTCAGTTGCCCATCCTCCAATACATGTCATATGAAGTGATATCTCAACTAAATGTGTTTCATTCTAGAATGAAATAATGAGTTATTTGTCAATATGAATTGCACTTTGACTATCACTGTACAATTTACAATCATCTTTCTCCTTTCCCAACTCTTCCATGAACCTGATCATCCATATCATCTCCTTGCTAGCTTCTGTAGCTGTAACATACTCTGTCCTCTATAGTAGACAAAGCCACAACCTTCTGCAATCTTGAAATATAGCTAACTGTCATCCCACCTACTGTGAAAACATATCTAGTGGTGTTCCTCCTGCCATCCAAATCTCCAGCCATATCTGAATCAACATAGCCATGTAAAGAAGTATCTAACCCTCCATAGCATAACTACATGTTGGATGTCCCTCTCAAATACTTGAGAATCCATTGGACTACTTTCCAATGCTATTTACCTAGATTAGCCATAAATCTACTCACAACTCCCACTACCTGTGTAATATCTTGTCTGGTACAAACCATAGGATACATCATAGCTTCCAACTGTTGAAGCATATGGAACTCATGTCATGTACTCAACCTCCTCATGTGATGAAGGACACTTGATCTTTTCTCAATTTGAAGTGTCCAACCATAGGTGTACTTACATGGTTTTGAATTTTGCGTGTTAAAAATCTTTCCAAAACCTTATTGATATAATGCTCCTGTGACAAATACAACTTCTTTTTTTCCTGTCTCTGTGTATTTTCATGCCAAGGATTCTCTTTGCAGCTCCCAAATCCTTCATTGCAAATGTGTGAGCTAGTTTTTCTTTAAGCTCACCAATGTCCTGCATACTAGATCCTGCAATAAGCATATCATCCACATACAGTAACAAAATACTATAGCTCCCATTTTCAAGCTTCTTGAAATAAACACAATGGTCAAATTCACATCTCAAGTAACCATGCTCATGCATGAAACTATCAAACCTCATATACCATTTCCTTGGAGCTTGTTTGAGCCCATATAGGATCTTTTTCAATCTGCACACTAAGTTTCTCCTTACCCTTAACTTCATACCCAAGTGGTTGATTGCACATAAATATCTTCCTCTAAATCACCATGAAGAAATGTCGTCTTGACATCAAGTTTCTCTAAATGTAAATCCTCTACTGCAACTAAACTCAATACAGTACGAATAGAAGTCATCTTAACAACAGGAGAAAATATTTCACCAAAGTCAATACCTGCTTTATGTGTAAATCCCTTTACTACAAGCCTTACCTTGTACCTTTTCAATCCACCCTCTTCTTCCTTGATCCTATAAACCCATTTTTTCTACAATGCTCTTCTTACCTGCTGACAACTTAACTAAATCCCATGTTTAGTTTTACTCCAAGGAGTCCATCTCCTCATCCATGACATGCTCCCACTTCTCGTGGGTATTTATCTTGCATTACTTCTTCAAATATTTTTGGTTCACCACTATCAGTCAATAATAAATAAGAAGAGGAAGGTGAAAATATTCTCTATAGGTTTACTTACCCTTTGAAACCTTCTCACTGAGATTTGGGGTGCCAAAGGCTCATTCTTCTCCTCATGTAGACATTTGTATCAACTTTTGACAGTGACTGATATCGGTCACCTTCTAACCGACACGGGTTCGGATAACCAATGTCGATCTGAATATCTTTTGTAACTAATGCCAGTTCAGGGTGATGTCAATGCCGGTATTTTGTCTGGGGTGAACCTAATGATGTCGGTTAGGGGTAAACTGACACCAGTTACAATGTAAAATGACCATTGTACGTGTTAATTTTTAATCCAAGAGTTCATTTTCATCCATAAACTTCTCCTTACTGGTTCACCTTTGGGTACCAAAATTTGATCCCTATACATTCTCTTTTCATTCTAATCAATGTCATGAATCCTAATAATCTTAGAATCTTCTAAATCCCAAAACTGAAATCCAAAATCCAAAATCACCAGATCCATAACCAATGAAAGTACATATCTTAGATTTAACATCTAATTTCTTTCTATTTTCCCTATCAATATGCACAAAAGCTTCTGAGCCAAAAACTCTAAGAAAAGAAAAATCTACCTCTTTTCCTGACCAAGCTTCTTCATGTATTCCACCATCTAGTGACACTTGAAGGCCCACAATTAATCAAATAAACCACCATTGTATCTACTGCTTCTACCCAAAACTATAAGGGCAATCCAACATGTATCCTCATGCTTCTAACACATTCCATGATGTCATGTTCATTCTTTCTACAACACCATTCTCTTGTGGTGTTCTAGGAACCGTTATTTCTCTACGTATTCCATTCACTGAACAATAATCATTGAAATCTTGCTACAATACTCACCACCATTGTCAGATCTAAGGACACTTTAACTTTGAATTTGATTCATTTTCACAAGGGCTTTCCATCTTTTAAAAGTTTAAAAACATCATATTTATGATTAATACAATAAACCCATACCTTTCTTATGGCATCATCAATGAAAGTAACATAATATTGGGATCCTCCATGAGAAGCTACTTGAGCTAGGTCCCCACACATTTGAGTGTACAAGCTAAAATTTATGCTCCTTCTTTGATTGACCCAACTTTGAGAAATTTCACTCTCTTTTACTTTCCAAATATACAATGCTCACAGAAATCAAGATATACATGTTTTCAAATATGATAACTTACCCTTAGCCTTTAAGATCTGCATTTATTTTTCACTCATATGGCCAGAAATGCCAATTGGATGCACTCATGAATCTATCGTAAATAGCAAGAAAAGAAGTTCAGTAACATAGGTAGAACGATAAATGCTTCCTACCTTCTTACCTACTTGCCACAACAAGAGATCCAAAATGGAATAGCATGGTCAGGGAAGGAAGCTGAGTAGTGTCAAAGAACTATGAGGTTCAAAGGAACCTAGAAATGGAAAAGAATCAAAGTCTTCCTGGGCTTGGCACAAATGACTCAGAACAAGCCCCAATTTCAATTGTAACTAAGTATGGAGGAGACAGTGGAAGCTTTACCAAGTGTTCAAATGGCTCATCCTCCTAAATTTAAATCCAAAAAGGCTCAAACATAAGTGTCTGAAGCCTCTTAGACGTCCAGAAAGAAGCCCAAGAAGTCACATCGGCCAAGATTCTAAAATATTTCCAATCAGCAGAGGGTGCCCAAGTGTTTAATGACGCAATTCATAAAGCCTCTTTACCAAGTCAGATTGACAGACAAACTTATGTTTTCCAGCCACTCCATTAGGAAATTCTCAATAAAGAGAAAAAAGGAGAGTTGTCCCTAAATCTAGATTAAGTCATAGATGTAGGTGGAAGGTGCCACGTGTCTTAATGATCACTCCTTCAGAGGTAATTTTTTGAAGCGGGGGTTTTCAAAGAGCGCTTAGGCCTTCCACATGTCCCAGAAGTTCAAAAAGGGACAGATTCAAACCTGTTGAATAGTAAAGGCATTGAGGTAGGCCAGTAGAGGGTTATCCAAGTATCAACATGGTCACTTTTTCAAAGGTAAAATTTGGGGCGGGTTTCCAAATTTAAGTGCCAATAGTCGTAAATATCCAGGGTCAGAGTTTTGGCCCTGCCAAGCAAAAACTCAGGAAAAATTTTTTCAAAAGAATCCTAAGGAGCCCATGGAAACCACCATGTGTCAATCCGAAACTATTTTAGAAGTGAAAATTAGGGGCCAAATGCTTCTAGGGGCAATATTATAGTGAGGCTTCCACGTTAACCTTCGGTACGAAAAATGTTTGGTTTTCTGCTTTAAAATATTACATCGTCCGTGATACAAATATTCAAATGGCCATATCTTTTGATTAGAGTACTCAAATTTAAGGTGGGATTTGGAATTTTTGGAAATGCTATCAATGACACCCTCTACACCATGGAAACATAAAATATCATTATTGAATAGTATTTGGTTTGTGAAAAATGGGAAAATATCTTCCAGGCCATTAATATAAAGCCTAATTTCTCTAACTACCAGATCTGATTCAATTTGATCTGTCAGGGAACCAGCCATGATAGATTTGGGGTGGATTTGAGAAAGTCATTGATTGATAGTGGTTGAGATTTCAAAGTAGGATTCAATGCGTATCTCTCCGTGGTTGAACATAGGATTCGATTTTTTCCCTCCTCTCTCTCTCTATTCTTCACTATATATTGTAATGAAGGGGCATATTCAAAGTTGTTGGTCATTTTCTCCTCTGCCCCTTATCTATTTCTTCCTTATGGCAGAATAACTGGAGTCTAAGCCTCCTCCCATGCTTTGTAATGGTGTTTTCTTTCCTCTTTCCCATCGATGATGTATTGTGTAACATTTTGGAGCAATAAAATCATGTTTCATGATGCATCTATCCATCCTTGGCTCATTTTATTGTCTCTTCTTACCTCTCATCATTGCAGGGTATATGTGCATATTATGATGTTCGTTGTAGGTCTTAAGAGCTATGTTTAATGGGTTTTGAAGTGGTGTTCTATGTGAAATATATCTCTATGTTCTATGGTGTATTCTTTCCACCCTCTCCTATGCTCACCTCTCTCCACTTTAGGTGGTCGGGTCTTGATTCAACCACTTCCTTTTCTGGTGTATCACCACTTAGTGTAGGATTCTTTCACCCTCTCTCTCTATGGTCCCCTTGGAATGGTTATATTAGGATAGAATAGGTTTTCCTGTACTGGAGTAGCTTGTGGCAAGTAGATTAGGAAGCAGGAACTGACCTTATCTGGAGGATCATCTCAAGTTTTGCAAGTCCCACATAGCTTGAGAGATGGTCCCATGTTGTGCAATCACACCAAATGCCCCACTTCACAATCAGGCCATTCGGGGGTGCTATGATTCTACACTAACAGTTTTGGCATGCCCAGGTGGGACTCTGAGGTTAGATCTTCCATCTTTCCAAGGTGTCTCATTACAACAACAAATCATAAGCCACCGTGTGACATGCCCTAATAGTTTTGGCACACCTAGTTGGATAGGTATAATCACCTTACCACTTCATCTTAGTAGGTTGGTGTGTTTCTTGTTAAGGTTCAACCTTTTGAGGCACATGTAAAACACATCTAGCGACTCCATCTGGTCAACAACCCATCCTCTGAGTTGCAGACCTTTTCCATCCATTTCCATTTTCCATCCATTTTCTTCTTCCACATCTCTTTCATTTTCTCCCATTCCATGAAGTTGTGCAATCATGACTTCATTCCCTTCATGGAATTCACACTTGAAGCAATGCAATCCACCTCCAATGCACTTCCCAACTCCTCTAGATCAGCATTATGATCAGATCCAGAATCATTATGCTTACCCATATGAGCAGGGTCAAAACCAGTTTGGCTATGGAGCTTATCAAGAGTAGGGTCATATGATGAAAAGTTATGGAGATGTTTTATCTTATTGAGAAGATTCAATAATGGAGGTTGGCATGGTTCAATCTCAGGGGCTATAACACAAATGAAAGCATTCAATATTGGTTTTAGGGAACCTTGTCCATGGGAAGGCCCTTTTCCAAGACATTATAGCCCTCAAGAGAAGCTTGACTTCATGGTTGAAGTGCTGCCTCAACTTACACAGTGGATTGAGGATATTGAGGCTTATGAGAAAAGTGTGAGACAACCTTGTCAATGGGTAATTCAATCACCATCTCCATGTCCTTCATTTTCTCTTTCTCAATCTTTATCATTTCAATAGATCAAGAGTCAAGCTTCCCATTTGTTGCCCCAAGTGTTGATTTCTCTTCCCCATCTCCTAGTCTTCCACCTCATCTCAGTTCTTCTACCCTTTTCCCTTCCAAACAATCATCCCCTCCAAACAAATAAGAAGTTCTACCTCCCTCCCCACTACAAACAATTGCAAAATTTGGTTGAACCCCAACCTGTCCTCCTCTTGCTTTCCCAAGTCCATGTTGGAAGAGACTCAAGAATCCAGTCAAGGAGAAACAAGAAGAAGAGCCCAACAGAGAAGAAATGACAGAAGAATCTGAAGAGTTGGGATGCCAAATTTGAGTTTACAAAGATCCCCTTGATGGTCAAGCAAGATGGAGGAGGTCAAGGTTGAAGATCCAGTGGTGGCTGAGGCTAAGTTTGTAGCAGAAGAAGAACAAAACAGAAGAAGAAGATCAACAATCTATTTACTGTGAATATAGTTTCCATAATGACACTTTATTTGAAGAGGATGTTGATCAAATTAAGCTTACACAACCAGTTGAAGGAGGAAGGACAACCATCTCCAAGTCCCATTGAAGAGGATCACAGCTGGGAGAGATCAAATCAGAGTTGAAGCCACTCAATGAAGAAAGCATCATTAAGATTTTTTTCTTTCATTTCTCCAAGGGCCTGATTTGATTGATGAACCCATGATGGAGGAGGACCATACAATTTCAGAGGCTCCAAGTGTGGGGTAGGCTATAGAAGAACCTTTAGTTCTTCCTCCCACTTCATCCCCTTCAAGCTCTGATGTTGAAGAAGATTTTTATCTTTCAAACTTCATGTTTGAGAGTGAAGGGAGCCATGGTGATCAAGTTGTAGATCAAGAGGACACCATGGGGGAGATAGAGCATATGTAAATTGAAAACAACTTTTTTTTGTCTCATCTTCAATCAGAAGATTGCTTTGATAGAGAGGAGCCTAAGTTCAAATAACAATCATTTGGAATGTCCTTGAGTTATCATTTGATCTTCCAAGCATATGATCCTGTTCCATGAAGGAGAAATATTCAAGTTCAAAGGCCTATCACTTCACAACATCCCTCTGGAACCAAGGTTGAAAGATATTTTCTTCCATGTTCATCACAGAAGAAGGAAGAGAAAAAGAAAGAGGATGTCATCATCCCTTTCACACCATCCATCAAGGAAGGTCTAGCAAGAAGAATCCATTCTTAGAGTTAAGTTCAAAATAATGGGCATATTCAAAGGACCATACCATGCCCAATCAGATACTTGGCTTCATTAGAGCCAAGGGAGAAGCCAAAACTAGTCATGCCTACTTCAAGGGCATGAGGATGAGTATCAAAGCACCAAGGGTCACCATTAAAACCTCCAAGAGTCCAATGCAAATCATCTTGAGGAGGTATTTTCCATTAATGTTGATACCTTGTCTGATATGGGTGGAGGACTGGCTTATTGTCAGTTTTTCACTCATACAAGAAGCCATATTCAGTGTCAAATCATTTGCATGACTATCCCTTTTGAGAAAGAGAAGCTACTTCTCCCTACCTATAGTAGGATTTGTTTAGATCTCCTTTTCTCTCTGGTTAGTGTAGGAGTAGGTGTAGACTTTGTTTCAGTAGAAGAAGTGCTTGTGCACACTCTACATGTCTCATTTGAGGCATGTATGATTTTTTCTTTGTACATAAGTTTTGTTTCACATTGCTCCAAAGCTGTCTGAGGCTAGGACCCTTCACTATTCATGGCAGAGAGACCTCATAGTTGTCCTGTAACAGTTGAAATTTTTGAAATAAAACAAATGCAGAGAAACTAAAGAACATTTTCAAGACAACCTTTTAGGGATAGATCGAGAGCCCTGGGTCATCGGTCTGACTCTCAGAAGCCTTATTTCAAGATCTTTTATGAAAATTGCAGAGCTCGCGGAATGCGAGCCATGGTCAGGCTCAAGTATATTCAAAGTGAAAAGCGGGTAATCAGAGAGTCCATTTTGAGGTCAGTCCAGGCCATTAATTGACTCCATGCCCAATGGATGCTTCAAGGCATACTGTGTCCTCTCATCTTAACAGGCAATATTCCCTTGCGAGTCACAAAATTACTATCCATATTTTTCCCCCCTAGAAAATTGGATCAGCCATGACCCTGCATGCAGGAGAAGCTAGTTCACATTCAAATGGCTACAATCAGGCAACAAAGGAACTGAGCAATGTGCCTCAAAAGATCCAACAAACCATGTGTAAGAAGGGAAAGGGCTCTGTTAAGTGAACCCGTGCTTCAAATCCAGAAAACATGGTTACAAGCAAGGAAATAGAATAACAAGAGCAGGCTGAGTAGTGTCAAAAGAAACAGAGGCTCAAAGGAAAAGAAACGGTGAAGATTCTAAAGTATTCGGGCTTCGCAAATGACTTAAAATGGGCCCCAAAAATCGACTAAGTATGGAGGAGATAGCGGAAGGATGCCAAGTGTCCAATGGTGCACCTCCAAAGGTTAAATCCAAAGGGGCAGAACTCAAACGAGTGCCAATCATCCACACGTCAAGATACCCAAGAAAGTCACACCGGCCGTTGAAAATTCTTTGACTCAGCCGAGGGTGCCAAGTGTCTTAACGACACACATTCAAAAGTGGGATCTAGGCTAGAGACTCAAAATTGCGCTATCCCTCCACGTAGCAAATGGTCAACATAGGTAAAAAAGGAGAGCAGGCCCAAAATGACTAAGTATAGAGTCCAGGCGAAAGGTGCACCAGTCTTAACGATGACACTCCTTCAAAGGTAAAATCATGAGATGGTTTTCAAATGAGCGCGAGCCTTCCACATGTACTTAGAGTCCAAAAAGGGGACAGAGTCAAGGGTTGAATAGTCAAGGCAGAGGCAGGCCAACAGAGGGAGCCAAATGTCAACATAGGCAGCTATTTCATGCGAGTAAAATTTGGGGTGGGTTTCCAAAAAAGTGCCAGGCCGCCACGTGTCCATGGTCAGACTTTTGGCCCCCACCAAGGAAAATACAGACTCGGGAAAAATATGGAAAGAAGCCCAAGGAGCTGGCGGTTGTGGAATTATTTGGTACTATTTCAGTAATTTTTATGCAAAAAGGTACAGGCAAATCTCCAGGTTTGGACCCACATGGACCTGATCTGCGGAAAAATCTTTAAAATATTGCGTGCCCATTCGAATCTAAATATTCAAATGGCCATATCTTTTGACTAGTGAACTTTGATTTCAGGTGGGGATAAGACTTTTGGAAACTTTCTCAACCTCCTTTACGCCATGGAAGCTTGAAACCCTATCATTCTTAGACAAGGCTTAGGTGGGTAAAAAATAGAAAAACATCTTCCATTCCATTAATATACGAAGCCCGATTGCTTCAACTAATCAGATCAAATTTGATTTGATCCACCATTCTTCCTTCTTCAACACGCCAAATAGACATAGAGCGGTGGCCTTGAAAAATTGTGGGGTGGGTTTGAGAAGGGCATTTATGGATGGGTGGTTGAGCTTTCAAGAGCAAGATTCAATGCATATCTCTAGGGGTGGTTGAAGAGAGGAGTTTTAATTCTTCCCTCTCTCTTTCTCTCTCATTATTCCTATATATTGTAAAGGAGGGGCATATTCAAACGGTTCGTCATTGTTTCTCCTCTTCCCCCCCTCTCTCTTTCTTCCTTAGGGTAAAACATGAAGTCTAAGCCTCCTCCCATAGCTCTGTAATGGCATTTTCATGCCCCTTTCCCACTGATGATGTACTATGTGAACATCATGGAGCAATAAAATTTGTTTTGTGATGCATTTTGTCCCATCCTTGGCATTATTTTGTTGTCTCTTCTTGCCTCTCATCGTTGCACGGTATACCGTGCATACTTCTGATGTTTATTGTACAGGTTCTAGGAGCTATGTCTTAATGGGTCTCGAAGTGGTGTCTATGTGACATTTATCTTTGGCCCATAGGTACATTCTTGTTCACCCACTCCTCTGATCATCTCTCTTCACTTTAGGAAGTTTGGATTCCGTGATCATCCACTTCCTTTTCTGGTGTGTCACCGCTTAGTGTAGGATCTCTTTCACTCTATCTCTCTCTGTGTCTCCCATTGGAAAGGTTATATTAGGGTAGATATTGGTTCTTCCTGCACTAGAATAGCTTGTGGCAAGTAGATTAGGAAGTAGGAACCCGACTTTCTCCAGAGGTCCATCTCAATTTTTTCAAGTCCCACAGCTTGAGAGATGTTCCCTGTTGTGCAATCACATTGAATGCCCCACTTCAAACATGGGCCATTCAGGGGTGCTGTTATTCCACACTAACAATAATTTTTCAAACACATGTTTAGTTTAATGAGATATTATTTTCTCGTGATTCTTTATCTTCTTCTATACTTATTCTTTTTTATGTCATCTTAAGGATCCCTTCTTTGAGTAGGTTTCTGAGGATGAATTAATAATACAGGTAGAAAAATATAATGATTCTACCTTCTTGCCTCTTGCTACAACAAGAGATCCCTTGGTAACTTTCCAAGATTCGACTATGAGTGTAACCATACAAAAAATTTCACACAATTGTCCTCCATAAATTATATTTATTTTGAGGCTTAGAACATGCCTCACACCTTTCAATATTCATGAATTTTCATTCTATAATTTAAGATTAAATTCACCTCTTCCAGTAATATTACATGGTTCATCGTCTCCTAAATAAACATACCAAAAATTACCTTGGAGATAATTTCTAAAATAGCCCTTATTAGCGATTGCATGGAAAGAAAATCTTGCATCTAAAACCCATGACTCAATTTTATTATCACAAGGAGAAAATTAGGGTATCTTACATTACCTCTTTTACAAGAACATTTGAATCTTTACATTTCTCTAGTACATTCTCTTTATTTTCTTTGAACCAATAATCCTTCTTTGCATAACCTTTCTTTCCATAATTCCAACAGATTATACCTCTACCTCTCGATTTAGATATGTCATTCTTAGACTTTTATTTCCCATTATTCTTCCTCTTGGGTCTCTCCTTCTGTCTTCCCCTGCTTTATATATTCAAAGAATTCCCAGATGATGATTCTCATGTAATTTTACTATGTATTTATTCATTCAGGATTATACTAACCACATCATCAAAATTTAAAAAATCAGTAGCAGATGTTGTATTACTAACAACCATTACCAAGTTATCCCAACTTTCTAGAAAAGAGAATAATAATAAAATTGCTTTCACTTCATCCTCAAATGGAATACTAATTAATTTTAATTGATTTACAATAGACCATAAATCATTCAAATGAATTGATACAGATCCACCTTCTTGCATCTTTAAATTAAACAATTTTTTCATCAAATAAAATTTATTTCAAGCATTAAGTTTTTCATATAGACTTGTTAAATATTTCATCAACTCTATCGTAGATCCTTCTTCGGTAATATTCAAAGCTATAAATGCCATCAAGCTCAATCTTATAGATTTACCAAAGGCATTTCTATAAATAATTTTCCATTCTTCATCCATCATCTTTGTAGGTCTTTCATTCACATCCAACGGTAAGTTTAAATCTTTCTGATACAAATAATACTCAACCTACATCTTCCATAATAAATAGTCACAGCCGTCAAATTTATCTATGCTAAATTTTCCTTCCTCTCCCATTTCTTTTCTCCCACTTAATCAGAAATACCTCCATGAGTAAATATGTTAACACAAAAAACCCTAAAAAAAGATGCTCGGCTACCAGTTCTTGGGGTTAGCACACTAGGTGTATAGATATATTAATCATATCTAAGCATAAAATCAATCAATACGAAAATAAACAAGAAGAAAAAATACACAAGATTTAACATGGTTTACCCAGTGTGGGCTATGTCCACTAAGAAATAACCAATTTATTATCACAGAGGAAATACAATGAAGATTTGCAATGTTCCGCACTTTCTTGGATGACCTATACTTTATTCTCTACAAATTTCTCTTTTTCTCTCTAAAAGAAAATTCTCTTAATTCTCAATGAATTCTCACTTCTAAACCCTATATTTATGCTTAGATATGCATCTACAATCTTAGGGAACTTTAGCTATGTAATTACAACAATTAGATTCACTTTACAACTAAATATAGACATAATTCTGACAACTTAATTATAGTAGTCACACATAGGAAACCAATGTCAGTTAGCCTTAACAAATTTTGGTTAGCCCTAACCAATGTTAGTTCCTCTTTTCTTGACTAATACCAGTCAATGGGTGACCGATGTTGGTTACTATGTAGTCCATCAAGTTTGAAATATCATGCTAGTGAAGCAATTAAGCTCCACAACTCAACAAGTCAAGCTCCCTATTTCCCCCAGTTCCATGACTAGTTAACTGCTAGTTAGATTTGGTTGTTCCATATGAAATAATTCTAAATTTATCTCCTTAGTAATTTGTGCATGGAGATTACCATTCAAGAACTTGAAGTTTTATTTCTATTAAAACTTTAGAATTTCTTATGTTGGCCAATGGACAATTAATCAACACAATCGAATCACCATAATCACTTAAGTTTTTAAACTTTAAAGTAAACAAAAAAAACTTTATTAATATAAAACTAACCTCATAGTCGAAGGCCATGGTGATTGTTTGTACCAATAATATGGTCTTAGACCATTTGAATAGAATTTACAAACCTTTGCTAACATCAACCCAGTGTTAATTTATTTGTTCAATTGATCAAGTTTACAACATTATATAATGACCATTACTATACCTGACATGACTCAAAGAACATACCATCAATACATACAGACCTTATTACATGTTATTTCTTATAAATGGATTTTTTGATACTTTAACAAAGACTTATATTTCCATTAGGTATGTAACCTCTTACCCACAAGATGGTGATAACACAAACTTTCATTAAAGATGAAAGAAAGTTAAAATCAATGTATTTATATAATTTAGTCAGTTGTATTAAACCATTAATGATAATAATATAGTATTACCTCAGGGATGTACATAAAACAAATATGATCTCCCTAAACATCATATTTGCAAACAAGTTCTACATTATCAATTTTAATAGCCAACAGAGTCAAGTATGAAAAAAGTGTAAAATATATTACAACTTAAACAATTTGATTAAATATGAGGACTCTCAAATTATCCTCTACACAAAGAATGAAATAATGGAAACACTCAAAGTTCATAAAATGAATTGCGATACTCAGACAACTTGTGGGGCATGAAGACAAGTTTCAATGCGTTGCTATGATTACAAGAAACATACCAAAACTAGTCCCCGTGTCCATGATTTTTCCAATATCAGAGCTCATTTACAACAAAACATAATGAGAAGGGAAGGGTGTGACATACTTCCCCCATTCAAGAATCACCATCTTGATGATTAAATCTAGAATCACTAACATATTTAATCAAAATTAGATAAAATATACTTATTTTTGTATCAAAATAATAAGAAAATTACAAATAAACTTGCATACGTTCAAGTTTTTAGAATTTATAACTAGAATTATTTAGTTGTAACAACCCATTTTCAATTTTTATTTTCCAAACAACATAAGTTATGACATTTTTCAGCCACTCAAACAATAATAATTATCAAATGTATAATATCAAGTGTCAAAATTTAAGTTTTTATCACTGAAACAAGTGCACAAAATTAGTTTTAATTTCATCTAGATTTCCCTAGGTTACACTTTCTTCAGAAAAATTTTTCCCATTAGACCTTGCACTGAACTATTTCTAGGGAAAATTTTAGTGGCAAATATTCATTAATTCACAAATATTCTATTTTTTGAAATTTGAAATTGGCTAATAGTTAGGGTATAATTCAAGACCAGTTTGCCAAATTTTTTTGGGTATAAGTTAAATTTAGGAGTCAATTTTCGGTTCTCGTGAAATAGAAATTCATAAAATTCCCCTAAATATAGTCAATCGGAAGTATATTTTATGCTACTAGGTGATAGCATAAACATTTTTACTGATCGATAATATTTTTATGCTACTAGTTTATGCTGTTATCAAGCAATAACATAAAAATATTGTCGCTCACAAGCATATTTTATGCTAATAGCCAAGGCCCAATAACATATTATATCTTGTCATCCAGTAGCGTAAAATGTTTCTACCAACTTATGGCATATAAAAAATATACCGTATGATATCATTTAATAGTGATGTCATGATGTTTATATATTTTCCATTCATGTGAAAGATAATTTTCATAGATTCGCTAAATATTTTCTAAGGAAATCTATATTTGGAGGGACCCTTAAAATTTTCCCTACCTTAAGTATAATTAATTCCTTCAATGATTTTATCTTGCATCAATTGAATCAAACATAATTAAATATTTATAATCCGTATGATAACAAATCATAACCATGTGCAGTTGTAAGGGTCAACTAGATATTCCTGATCTCCCTTCAATCACTCTAATCGAGTGTGTATAACTTATATACTTTTGGTTAAACCTTTAACAATTTATAAGAACTATCTACAACTCCTAAGTGTCTACCTGGAAAACATACAAGTTGTATTCCAACCATTATCTGACACAGAAATTTAGGGGAATGGTGAACAAACAATGTAATCAGCTAGTTACACTACTTTGGCCAAAGATTCAAGCATTGCTTTGCAATTTTAGTTTCATGACCGCACACAAGTCAACAAAACTTGTCTCTTTCACTACACAACCATCTCTACACAGTCATCTGGATTTTTTTTAAGAAATTAAGTTTTAGTTTTGAAGAAGTAGATTCTATGACTCATCCTACTAATTGAAAGGATCCTATCAGTCCCACCTTAGGATCCCTATGGGAAATATAGTGACCACGTAATGATTTTCATCATTACATCCTCACTACCCTTCCCATAGCCATCCTAAGCTGGCACATGTAGGATTCTATCGAATGGAACAATGGGATGCAATACTTTCACTTCGTTTACACTTTTAGTTATCTATGAAAGATAAGTAAATAAGTTCATTTTTATGATAGGTTATAATGTATATAGTTACACGATATCATATTCTCGAAAGAGGGTGATAATAATTCAACGAGTTACTATCTTTCATTAGTTCCTCTTATTCGAAACTAACACAACATAGTGTTTTCATTAAATATAGGTTTACTTAACCATGTCTTGTATAGAGTTGATCCATTCATTACTTAATTAAGTATAGTCCTTAATCTCATAAGTTCATCAATTAATATGATAGTCCATTTTATTTAATAAGGTACAATTATAACTTTATCTTGTTTTGTTATATTGTTGTCCTTATCATTCTATGTTCATCATTCACATATTTTTTCATTTAAAATGAATCAATAAAATCATTTATAATTGCATATCATAATATCAATTAACTTTATTTATACTCTATTGTAAAACAACATATAAATACTTTCATATCCAACAAAATATGATAAAAAAACAACCAAGAAATATATTTAAACTTAATAAGGATAATCCCTTATTTTCGTAAATAAAGTTATGCAACTCAACATGATAGTACATTAGGAAAAATGCCCATTAATCAACTTATGAAGATACTATATTTTATTTTAAAAAATAAATACAACAATCCTTATCATATTTTAACAAATATCACATGACATAATCATGTGTAAACAATCCAATCAGTCACTTCATGAATGTCATTCCTTCCTGCAAACTGTAGGAGAGAGAAAATGTATATATGGGTCAGTTCAAAGAACTGGCATGAGTTTACTAACTCATATTCTTGTTGTATTTAAATGAAATAATAGAATAAGTTAAGGTTAACTTAACTGAAACTAAATAAACTTCCTAGTTTATTTATAAGATAACTATATCATACAAAAAATGATATTCATATTTAATAGTATTGTATGTTATGTTTCAACAATACAAGAATTCAAACTGACTTAACATAACTTTTAGAATGTTTAAATAACATACTATGACAGTATATTTATTACAATAATCAAAAATAGATTTATATAATAATCCTTCAATTACCTTTACATATTTTGGTTTCATACAATATTCCACAATGAATATGTATCAAGAATAATATCAATAAAATACCTTTAACTATGTATAAATGTTATGTTCAAGTAATGATCATAAACTAACTCATTACCCATTTTCTATATTTACAAATGAAACAAATAGAATGGTTAACTTATTATAGTCAAGTAATCAACAATGTATACATTTCTCATTTCTTAATCAATAATTTAATATTCCATAATGAATACAAAGGAAAAGAAGTAACATCAAAACTTTATAAGTAATCCATACAATAACCATTACTTGACCAACTTTCATTCCTTTAAGCAATAAGTCAAAGTTATCATACTTATAAGGAGCTAATCATTACTATCACTCAAGTAATTGATGAGTTTAATATCAAAACACGTTAATATGCAAATAACATCTACTTACTATTATTTATTTCCATAACCCAATACTTGAGAGAGAGGAGAGCTAGAAGACAGATTCATGTTTTAAGAATACTTAATAACAACCATAAATCAAAGTTATGAATGAACTCTAATACACACAAAGTCATGCCCAATAATAACTAAATATAAATTATGATTGCAACATCAAAAGAGGTTGAAATCACAATAACCTACACCCAAACTCATGAGATGTATATTTTGAAAATGTATAACATCAACTAGTCAAGATGAACTAAAATATTCTAACTTGGCAATAAGCTCTATATGGGTTGTGAAAATCATTTTTATTTAACCAATTAACAAAAAAAATATCATATAAGTGAAATAATACCCGTCAAATACACTCAATGAAATCCAGAGAATTGATTTTATTCATCAAGAAGAGAGAACCTTAATCAACAGATATTAATAACAACCCTTAGTTACAAGAACCTAAACATCGATTCTTATAATAAAGAAAATTTAAAACTAACCAATAAAAAAAAGCCAATCTCCAAGAGAGATTTCAAGATTAAAATAGTTTTTAATCCATCAATGGTGAGCTCAAATGAGTATGGTAAACAATCCAAACAAAATATATTCTATATTTCCTTATAAAACCAACCCATACATGCAAAATCCAACTACAAATACAAACTCACATTATCAAAAAAACCCATTTCATTTTCCAACTTAGCTTGGAATTGTCTTTACCAATTCATCACATTAAGAATAAGGAAAACAAGCCTAATTTTCTCAAATCATTCAAAAGAAAAAAACTTTTTTAACAACCAATACTCAAGCATACATTTTCCAAAACAAAATGTACTATCAGCAAGCTCTAACGAGTTGGTTAAAATATACAATTTGCATGCATATTTTCCAAAAAAATAACAGACCTAAAAAACCACATCTTCTTCCTGATTATTTTTTCTTAATTTATTTTCAAAATTTCTAATAATAAAATTTCCAGAAAAAGTTCAATATTTCAAAACCATAACCATGTTTCAAATTTCATGTTAAAAACAACAAAATTAGGAGAGAGAAAACCCATGCCTGGTTTTCTCTTGGTATTTTTTCTAACTTTTTGCAATTTATAACTTGAATGCTTCCCAAAAATCCCATAAAACTTTCCAACATAGCTTTTAAATACAATAACACCATTAAAAATAGCTTCATAGTTGCATGCACGTAGACAAAAATAATATTTCCAAAAATATCTCCTTCAAAACCTCCATGTGAAGCTTCCTAAGACCAAAAAACCAAATGAATGCAAAATGATGTGAATGGGAGAGAGAGTTTCATGTTTTGGCTTCCTTAAGCAAGCTATCAGTTCCCAAGGAACCATATCTATTCAATGCTATTAAAATTTTAGTGCCACATCGTGGCTCTTAAACCCAAAACCCCTTTTTCATGCAATATGGTCTATGACCATTCAAAAATTTAAACAATATCAACTACCTTATTATATGCATCATGGTATGTGACCAATTTTCCAATAATACTCATTAAACAATTACCTTTCCAAATGGTATATGACCTTTATTGAAACATTCAATATTAATAATGCTAAGGGGTCGATGACCATAGTTAAGACATCGACATTATTTTCCAAGTAGTCCAAGATCAATTATTCATAACATTAAACTTTAAGTAATCTCCAAATAATGTGGTTTAAGACCATTAATCATTAATTAGTTTCATCAATTAATTATTATGTTGTTTAATACCAATCATCATAAACATTAAACAACAAATTTCAAATAAACTATTCAAATGCCTTCATGTAATGCAAACTAGAAGGTGGTCATTGAAAACAATACTTTCAAACATAAATGATATATATACATGCACACACACACACACACACACACACACACACACACACACACACACACACACACACACACACATACACACATACATATTACTATTACACACATTCGATAAATTAACCATTATATTATTAAATAATTCATTATCATCAATCAAGATCATCTATCGAAAACATATTTTCACTTTGTCGCATTACCATGTTTTTTTGACGTTTATCATCGTAACTTAATCAAACTTACGATGAAAAATACATTAAATATGAGGTGCAACAACACATGTGACTCATAAAAATTCTTTAGCACCATCGAAAATATGTCTAGTTAAGCTATATCTTCGTGTCTAATTCACACCAAGGGCAGTTTTTAGTCTATAGGGTGACTACTCACTCCTAATTCAATTTGATTCTCCAACACATGATGTTTCAAAGAACCCATATCTTACACTGACTACCTATGTCTTTTATCGTTATTGTCCTTTCACTGATTCCCCTATGGTATATATGAGGATCACTCCTTCCTTATTTCTTACGAATAGGTTTACTTTCTCTATATGTTTATGGAATCTTATGTGGAAGTTACACACATGCCACTCATTATGCTTTCTCATCACTAGTCACAAAATAAATTCCTTAATACATCATCCCCATTATTCTAAATGTATCCTAGTCACACCTATATTAGTTTTCTTATCATATATATTACTTAAAAATTTCAACAATCAATAGACATCATCCAAATAATGAAAATGTGTATATCATAAGCTAATATATAACCACATCAAAACAAAATCACATATATATATATATATCATGATATCACCACATATATCTATCCATATCATCAAATATGATCCAAATTTAATAACCATTATGCTGAGAAACAATTTTCTATAATTCCAAAATCTCTCTCTCTCTCTCTCTCTCTCTCTCTCTCTCTCTCTCTATATATATATATATATATATATATATATATATAATAAATGTCGATGGAATCACCCTTCGTTTATTCACCAATCCTCATCACTGCTTTAAAAAAACATAGGATATTAAGAGCTTGAGGGTCCTCTAGTATCCTCATGATCTTTAGACCATGACCTCTGCTCAATAGTGCACCAATCACTCACATAATGTGGTATTATCTTCCAACATCTATGCCCACTAGGCCTAGGACTACATTAATATCATCAAAAAATCCTATGCTAACTCATCCCAAAGCTAGGGATTGGGCTTCCATGCATGCTCTTCTTATCTCTCATCCCTATCACTCGGTAATATTATGCATGTGGTTATTACCACCATAACTAGATTAAACAACATATATGTGTTCACCCACTATATCGTCCACATCCTCAAGTTTACCTCTAGTCACCACATCACTCAAAATATTGTAGAGCAATGCCCAAACATATGCATCAATAATGTGGGTCCAATAAGCATCACTTGCAATCATCAAAACATCTATATCAAATACCTAACAAGTTAACAACATTATTTCTACCTATCACTAATAAAATCTCAAACATTAATTGTAGACAAGGAGGTAAGCATGAATTTACGTGAAGTATGTGTTGGAGCTCAAAATTGCACCCTGCCCCGAGTCATAGACAATCCTAGGATTTTGAGGCTACATGGGACTATGTCCAAGTTATGGCACCTTCCGAACTGAGATAGACCTCTGGAGAATGCTGGCTTCCACAACCTATTCCTAATGCTAAAACTACTCCTAGAAAGGTAAATGCAAGCTACCTAACACTAACCTATAATTCCAATGGATCATGGAGAGAGGAAAATGCATAAAATTAAGATCCATGAGCTAAAGGGTGGTGATAGCACCAGAAAATGGGTTGATCACTCTCCACGAGGGGAAGGAAAGAGAGAAAACATGGGAGAGAGGGAAGACACATGTACCACAGACAAGAACCATACAACTTTTCCTTTCCCACACAACAAAAATGGATCCTACAAGAAATAAATACGCACAACATGCTAAACAAATTAAGAAAGAGGCAATATACAATAAAAGGAGAAGAGGGCAGAAATATGTGCCACAAATCCCAATTTTATTGTTAGAAATATGTATATACCGTTACATTCCTAGAAGAAGGCACGAGTACATTGCAGGGAAAAACTCTGAGGTCTGGAACTCATGGGAATTTAGAAACCATTTTGGCATGTTGTTGTTACAACAAATAGACACTCTTTTTTGTAACAACGCCATGCCAAAATGGTGGTTGAAATCCCATGAGTTCTAGACCTCAAAGTTTTTCCCTGTAATGTACTCATGCCATTCTACCAGGAATGTAATGGTCTGTGCAGATTTCAAACAATAAAATTAGGATTTTTGGCACATCTATCTACCCTTTTCTCACTTTATTATATCTTGCCTCTCTATTCATTTTTTGCATGTTGTGTGTATTTCCTTACTTGCAGGTTCAATTTTTTTATGTTTTCAATATGTGGGAAACTTTAGTTTGTATGCTTATTTAATGTGGAACATATGTCTTCCCTCTCTCCCACTTTTTCTCTCTTTTCTTCTCCTTGTGAAGAGTGATTAACCCCTTTCTGATGCTATCACCACCCCTTTTAGCTTAGGATTTCCCTTTCAAACATCTCCTTATAACTCTAGTTCCCTTGGAATGATTAGATTAGAATTATTTAGATTTAATTTTTGTTGTGGAATTGTTTTTAGCATTTGATTTAGGTAGAGGAACCAACCTTCTCTAGAGGTATGTCTCAGTTTACAAGTCCCACAACTAAGAGATAGTCCCATTTTGTAAAACGTAGGGGTATGTAATGTGTAAATCGTAGGGTGTTATTTTTCTATAACAGTTTTGGCACACTCAGTGGGAAAAAATTATTAGGGCTCAAAATTACATCCTTGTCCCAAGTCGTAGACAACCTGGGATTTTGAGGCAATATGGGACTAACTTCAAGTTGTACTTGTCCTTATGAACTGAGATAAACCTCTTAAGAAGTCTAGATTCCTCTACCTATTCTTAATGTTAAAACTACTCCTAGAAATGGAAATATAGCTACCTAACACTAACCTATAATTCCAAGGGACTAGGGAGAGAGGAAGATGCATAAAATTAAAATCCTAAGCTAAGGGGTAGTGATAGCACTAGAAAAGGGGTTGACCACTTTCCAAAAGGGGAAGGAAAGAGAGAAAACATGGGAGAGAGGGTAGAAAAATGTGCCATAGACAAGAACTATGTAACTTCTCCTTTCCCATGCATTGAAAACAAAACAAAAATGGAACATGCAACCAAGAATTACACACAATATGCCAAAAATGAACAAAGAGGCAAGATACAATAAAATGAGAATAGGGTAGATAGATGTGCCACAAAGCCCAATTGTATTTCTATAAATATACATAGACCATTACATTCATGGTAGAAGTCGAGAGTACATTCCAGGGACAAAATTTGAGGTCTGGAACTCATGGGAAGTCTTCCCCCATTTTGGCATGGTGTTGTTACAACAAATAACGCTCTTTGATGCAACGACACCATGCAAAAATCATGGTTGACTTCCCATGAGTTTCAGACCTCTAATTTGGTCTTTGAAATGTATTCTGACCTTCTGCCATGAATGTAATGGTTTGTGCATATTTCAAGAAATAAAATCACGCTTGTGGACATTTATCTTCCCTTTTCTCATTTTATTGTATCTTGCCTCTCTATTCATTTTATGAATTTTGTACATATTTCCTACTTGAAGATTCCATTTTTCTTTGTTTTTAATGCATGGGAAAGTTTATTATTTTCCATGGTTCTTATCTGTGGCACATATGTCTACCCTCTCTCCCATGTTTTCTCTCTTACCTTATCCTTGTGGAGAACAATCAACCCCTTTTCTAGTTCTATCACCGCCCCTTTTAGCTTAGGATTTCCCTTTCATACATCTCCTTCTAACCCTGGTCCATTGGAATGATTAGATTAGGATTAGTTATATTTTATTTCTATTGCAGGAGTATTTTTAGCATTAGATTAGAGGGACAAGCCTTCTCTGGAGGTCTATCTCAGTTTGTAAGTCCCATAACTTGGATATAGTCCCATGTTAGAAAAAATTAGGGGTCTGTAATGTGTAAATCCTAGGATGCTACTTTTTGTTATAATCAATACGGTAAACCTTTTTGATATGATTTTGGAAAATAATATAATTGAATTTGAGATCTTAAATACACTTGGAGAAATAGAAGAATGGGAGAAATTGATTCAAGTGTGTCTTGATAGGGCTATTTTCTTGGCTTATTGGACCATCTTGTGACATTTCAAGCTTTATTCTCTCCCCATAGTTGGATCTTATCATAATTTGATTGTGTCCAACCTGTTTGATAAAGAGGTAAAAACCCATGCCCCTTTCAAATTTGAAAAAATGTGGATGTCACATCCTGATCTTTATGATAGAATAAAATATTGGTGGGGTATTATTATAAGAGGATATGCATAGTTTATTTTTGTTCAAAAATTGAAGAATGTCAAGATAAATGTCAATAAATGGAACAAGGAGGTCTTTGGCAACATTTTTTAAAAAAATAGAAGATAAAATAAGAGTTGGATTCTTTAGAAAAAAGGGTTGTGGAAAAAGGTATGGATGTGGATGATTAGTACCTTGAAAAAGAGCTCCTCTTTGATCTCCAAATGATAAACTCTACAGAAGAATCTTACTAGAGACAAAAATATTGATCTCTTTGGCTCAAGGAAGGTGATAAGAACACCAAATATTTTCACATGATATCCCTACACCATAGAAGAAATAATAGAATTATTAAAATCACTACTAAGGATGGAAAAGTGAGAAAGGACATAAATATCATCAAGAATGAGGTTGTTACTTTCTATAAAGACTTATTGAATGGAGACTCCACACAAGATGAGGAATTTATCAACAGGTTTATATCTAACATTCCTTCTAACTTTTTCCACTATATTAATTTCATGAAGATAATGGAAAACTCCACTATAGAAGAGCTTCAAAGAACAATATTCACAATAGAAGGTGATAAATCACTAGGCCCAAATGGTTTCTTAGATAGTTTCTTTCAGAGATATTGGGAAATTTACAAGTATGATCTTCTTTGTGCTACTAATGAATTCTTACAAATGTGTAAAATAATCAAGGAGTTCAATAACACATGTATTGTATGAATCCCTAAGATGAAAGGAGCTAAGGAATTCAAGGATTTCATACCCATTAGTCTCTCGAATGTGTTATATAAGATCTTCACTAAAACTATTGCCTCTATAATTCAGCCTCTTCTCCCTCATCTCATCTCTAACCAACAAGGGGTTGTGAAAGATAGGATTATACAGGATGAAATTATCTTGGTGCATGAAGAAATTCCCTCTATGGATAAATGCAAGAAGGAAAGTATGCTTGTTAAATTTGACATAAATAAGGCCTTTGATAGAGTTTCATCAAATTCTTAGATAAAGTTCTCAAGAAGTTTGAGTTTGATTATCACTTCAGGAAAATTTTAGGACTTGCATATCTTCTCCTATGTTTTCCATCATTATAAATGGGGCTACTACATGAATTTTTAGCAGTAGCAGAGGCATTTAGAAGGGAGATCCTCTCTCTCCTCTCTTGTTTATTCTAATGGCTGAAAGCCTCAATAAAAATACTACAGTTGATGTTCAATCTAGTTATCTCAAATGCTTCAAACCGTCTCTATATGATCTCAAAGTTTCTAATCAACACTTTTTGATGACACAATTTATGTCATGATGGCATTATTAGTTGAATCTAGGAGACTAAAATCTCTCCTAATTGACTATGAAGAAGTCTCAGGTCAGCTAATTAATTTTGGTTAAATCTCTATCATTTTTTTAAATACTCTAGCCTATAGACAAATCAAAACTTTCAAAATTTATTAGATGCAACACCAAGAATATTCCCTTGTCTTATCTTGGTATGCCCCTTTTCACCAAAAATATTCCCATGGATGTTTTGAATTCATTAATTGAATGCTTTTAGAGGAATCTTGCTCGTTTGAAAGGAGTTGGTATTTCTTAAGTTGGAAAGTGTTTACTCATTAAGAGTACCCTCCAGAATCTCCCCATTTACCTTATATCAATTTTCAAGATTCCTAGTGGGATCATTGAAAAAATTGAAATGATTCTAAAGTAATTTATTTGGTCGAGAGTATAGGAAAACAATATAATTCCACTGGTATCATAATAAATTGTTTGTCTTCCTAAAAAAATGTGGTGGGATTGGTATTCAAAATATCATATGGATGCACAAATTCATGATCACAAAAATAGGGTAAAAACTTATTAAACATGACTTCCCATGGACCTTTATTATCATAAATAAATATCTTGGTTCATATAAAGATCTTGAATGGCTCTCTAGGGATTAAATTACCTATGGATCTTATTTTTGGAATTTTATTGTAAAATTCATGAACCTTCTTCTTAAAGGAGGCTGGTGGAAGTTTGGAAATAGTACAGACATTCACTGCTAGAAATATAAATGGATAACTCATCTACCTCTCAATGATACTGATGAAGGATCTTAGATTTATGAGCACTTTACAGTTCACATTGGAGAAAATGTAAGTGACTATATCAGCAACAATGTCTAGGTTCAGCTACAGGATTATGGTATCTCTTCGGCTCAACATGTTAAGGATATCCAAAATCTTCTCAACAGTTAGCACCTATCTCTTATGGAGAATCATGATGAATTTATTTAGGAGAACAATTTTTATGGATCTTACTCAGTAAGGTCTAGTTACTTTCTTGTTTTTGAGATATAACCTTCCTATTTTTATTAGAAAAAAATTTGGATACAATAATTAACCCCCAAGATCTATCTTTTATTCTAGATTTTGATCTAAAATAAAGCTTTGACTGTTAAGTAGAAAATATTATCTTGAGGAGAAGACATGCATAGGATTCGCGCATGGGAACAAGGTGTACTTGAAGGAACGAAAGGATAGGGAAGGAAATGTGCGCCAGGAAAAGATGATTTGGGACTTAGCCATTTTCATGGATGCAGGCTATTTTCGGAAGATAATGTGTGGATCACACATTAGGATAGAGACTTGTGTGACACGTAAATGTTATTTTTGGAATGAGCGTATGATAAGTGTCATGCATGAGTTCAATATAATAATAGGATTACTTATTCAAGTTAAATATAGGACATCTGTTATTAGTGCACTTGCATGTGTGCATGTTATTATAAAGGAACATGGCTATTATCAGCATGTGACCTATTTTGGGAAGTGTGTAGGTGGTGAAGGGAAATTCCCCACCCCTATAAATATGTAGTCAAGAACTGTGTATTTAGTTAGAGATATAGAGTAGTGAATTATGGTAGAGTTATGTTGTTGGATCTGATGCGCGCATAACTTATGGAGATACTTTGGAATGTAAGAATATTCTATGTAATTCAATGTTTAATATAATGATATTATATTGGCTGGATAATGGTTTTAAACATGACTGTAACTAGTTATTACATGGTTAATACTTATTATAGTTATCATTTAATTCATGATTAATTAATATTTAGATTTGGAATATGCTCTATGTGGAATTTTTATGTTTATTTATGGATCTAAATATGTTATATCTTCATTACAGTAATATCCTACACAAAAAAATATAAAGAGGGGCCTAGTAACTTTGCAGCGCTTTGGGTGAGTGCTCAAGCTCAGGCTGAGGTGATGTTCCAGTGCACCTGGGTTTTTCTAGGTTTTATATAGTATATTCTAGGTTGCATCATTGACTATCAATAATTGAGAGAAGAGAGGCCAACACTTTCCCAATAGATGTATTCTTTGCAAAAAATTCTGAATAAATAGTAAATCATATCTTCTTGCATTACCCTTTTTCCAATCTGTTGGGAATTTCTTCTTTAACTTCATGGGAATCAAATGGATTCTCCGTGATTCTATAGTGTCTTCCTGGGAATAATGGGACTTCCCTTCCAAAAATGCATTTGTTAATAATTTGTGGATAAATTATTTTCCTCACATTATCTGGAACATTTGGAGAACCCACAAATTTTCTATCTTTGAAGATAAGAATAATTCAACTTCTCAGAATCATTAATGGACTTGTGAATGAAATTAGACATAATGTTTCCTTCTTCAAGCCTCCTAAAAAGACTTATCAATGCATTGAGGACAAAAAAATCCTTGAGAAATGGAACCTCAATATTTCCTTTATCAATTTTCAATAGAAAAATGTTTTTATCAGTGATCGTATCAAATGGCACCCTCCCCCTAAACACCGGCTTAAGATCAATTATGATGGAGCTTCTAAGGGAAATCTGAGTAAGTTCAGGTGGTTACAGATGCATTACAAATGAGAAAGGACATATTATTAAATTTATGTTGGACCTATGGGAATAAACTCTAATCATTACTCTAAATTTATTTATTCTCTGTGGGGGCTTAGGCTGGATAGTGAGCTCAATGCTAGCAATCTAATTATGGAGGGTGACTCATTAAAATTTCCTAACAAGTAAATAATCATGTAATTTGGTCCATCAAAATATAATTGAAGAGACTTCCCATATCCTTGAACACCTTCCAAAATTATATTATGCAACATACTTACCGGGAGGGGAATAAGATCTCTAACATTATGGTGAATATTGGTGTTAATTTCAATAATTTGCAAGTATGGGAAGTTGATGATACTCCTCCTTGAATATCCAAAAGTATTATCAATAATGAAAAGGTATAATAATACACATATGAATTGGATTTGGCTCGTGTGACAGATCAAGCTTATGCCTTTAAAATCCCTCTCTTTTTCAGTCAAATTCACTAAAGGGTTTTTTCAGTAGTGTGCGGTCTATTTGGAGTATTTTTGCTAATATGGGTGGGGAGTGATGTAGAGTTAAGCCAATAAAAATTGTTGAATGGAAGAATAATGTTGAACTCTGGAGAATTCTGAGAAGAGGGGGTTTCACCAATTTTATGGAAAGGGTAAAATTCCATGACCTCCTTTTTCAAAAGAGTTTGTTAAAAATGGAAGGAAAGGAAATTTTCCTATAAAGGAAGAGAGTTTGAAATTAATGAAGATTTCATTGCCAAGGTCACATGTCTACGTAGAAAAGGTTTGAAGTTCTTTACAAACAACACTGATAATGGGGTGGAAGTACAAAGATTCTTAGATAATTGTGAATCTATAGTGCACAAAAAGGGGGATTCATTTGTGATTCTCTAACCTCCTCCATATAACAATGTCGGGTTGTTAGTGATGAAATTCATCACACTTGAGGGTAGATTTATGGATAATTCCTAACTATCATGTTATGTTTCTCAATAATTTTTTTAGGAAATTTTTTGGTTAGTTTTCCATTCTTCATCCTTCATTCATTATAACATTCTTTGAATCTTTTGAAATGGGGAAGAAGAGCCTACCCCTTACATCATGTAGTGATTTTGATGTTGTACATGTTTTTTGACTACTCAATCCTTCATCCCCAACCCTCATCCCTTTTCCCCCCAATATTCCCCTTGTTCCCCCTTCCTCTTCTTCCTCTCTTCCCACCTCCTCCCTCCCCACCATTTCTCTCCCTACTTCTTCCTCTCTTCCCACCTCCACCCTCCCCACCTCTACTCTATCATCCACCTAGTTTCCTTCCTCCATCCCTCCCGTCTATTCCCCCTTCTCTAGTAAAAGTTTCCAGGATCTCTCTCTGAACAAGTCTAATAGAAAGAAATTGCCAAAATATTATACTAAGTATGAGGTCCTTACTCCCCCTATCATTAGGGATGAAGATACCATTCTTATCCTTCTCTGCATAATAAAAAAGGGCCCTGAACACCTCTCTACTAATGACCTGAAGGCTAGAGATGAACCTCATCCAAATATATAATATTAAATCAATCAAGGGTAATATTGAAGGTTTTAGGCTCAAAAATGACAAAGGTAAGGTTGATAAGAGGAAATTGATGGATATTTGTAAGTGTGTCATGAAAATCTAAAAGGACATGGAAATAATAATGTCTAAACAATGTGATATCCTTAGAATCTACAAGATCACTATCAACTTCCTTTCTCTCATTATTTATAAATTTAAAGACCAAAAAGGAAAGGGAAAAACTAAAAAAGATACTAGCCTTAGTGACATCAAAAAGGAGTTTGATAATGTTAAGAAGAGATTCCAGAAGCTCATGATATAATATTGTGTGACTTCTTACTCCTTGTGTTTTATAAGAGTGCTTTTACCTCTCTGATGTGAAGTTGTTGATATTGTGATGATTATCTACTTACTTCTTGTTATTTTGGGCTTCTTGTTGACTAGATGTATTTTTCGGCCTTGTTTTGGATTCTTATGCATTGTATTGAATATTTAGGCTTTGATATTTTTGTAATTGGGTAGGGTCCCAGCAAAAAACCATTTATCCTCAATAAAAACTAAAATCTCAAACATTATAAAATACTTATGTTATGTGAATACCACCACCATAGCATCTCTCCTACAGGAATCTCTTCCTTCCTTGAATTCTCCACCCATGGGTAGAGTTATCTATACACCACCTACTTCTTTGGGTGTCTCATCACCTCCCAGATCACCAACCATAACAAGAAATAATATCACACACTAGGTTTCTTGTTATCACTCTACGTACATTGTGGTGCATCCCACATCATTCAAATCACTCAAAATAACCACAATATATACCTCATAAGTTGGTGGGGTAAATAGCTTGTATGAGATTGGCATTAGTTGAGCCCCCTCTTTGTAATGCATGTGATTTTATCTCCTCCATAAATAAGGTGTCAAAGGAACCTCCTTAATGATCCTAAAATGTCACATCACTTTCTCATACTAAAATAACTCCCCTTGGTGGTTAAATCGATCTTCTAACCACTTGGTGTGTTACATCTTCCACATATCTATGACATCCTCTGAAAACCCTCTAAAATCACTATATGGTATCCAAATGATATCTCATTATGAAAAACTATTCTAAATAGATATATATGTCATCATATCAAACCATTTTCACCCTAGCATGATCCATCTCATAGAAACAATCTCTAGGTATGCCTAGAATATATGTGGCCCACCAACTAGTTATAGAACCATAATATGCTCAGAAGACCAAACATGTGAAAATGTAATGACTATCATGTCACCATGGTGCTTCTCTAATGGGAACCTATAGAGATCCCAATACAAATGGTCCAAGATATAATGGCCCCATACATATCGTGTCCCATGTCCCTCTATATCCTGACAAATATGCCTCATCTTGTATGATATTGATAGTTTGCCACCATTTATTACCAAAAAATATGCAAATGTATTTCCACAGTTTTGGAAAATAAAAATTCATAACAATAATCAAGGTGATCAAGGGCTCGCCAATACCATTGCACCCCACCCAAAATCATTTTTCTTTCCTCGTATGGTATGTCATATATGGGGTAAAAAACTACACCCTCTCACGTATAATAAGTAGCTACAAAATCTTATAAACATCCTCTATTTTAATATTCATTTCCCCTATCAGGATCCAAAATGTGATAAGTATATGTCATTCCATCACTCACATGATGCAGTGATCAAATGCATATTTGGGGGAAATTCCCCAAACCTAGGCACATGCCATAATCCAGACCTATCCAATATATCCCAACCCACATCATCCATTCATCAATGTAAACAATGTCATCACAGTGATGGCCTCCATGGAAATATTTCATATATGACATCTCTCTGAAAACATAAATAACATGAATCAAAACATTGTATTAGTGTACATCTAGCATCATAAAACATCATCATACATCAATAAAATCTAAACGCATTATCATAATCAACATCCTTATCATCATGCTCTACTACTTGGTTAGAACCATACACTCAAGTTAGGACCATATGGGTCCTGAGTTATGGTTTTTGGTCGATATTGTACAACCATATTCTATATGGTTCCACCTTGGATCCAAAAATTGGACCATTCAATATAGTTTCATCACTATATACTAAAATGTACCAAAATCCAAAAATTCAAAAAATTAGGAAAATCTATCCTATTTTATGAAGAAAAAAATCAACATTAATTGCACTTTACCAATTCATGGGTATTTATGCCTAAATAACATCTCCCACCCGCTCAAATTATTATCACATGGCTTATCTTAACTCGTGACATCTTCCTAGTCTCAAATCTCCTATCACAATTCAATCACAATCACCAAATGAAAAGTAACTTTTTACTTTTCCCTATTACTATTTATAGAAGTAATTACTTGCGACATTAAGAAACCTAACTTACCGTTCTACATTAATGCTCCAAATCATGAACCTTCACAATAGTGTATGGTCCATATCTTAGGCCCTATTCACCTGGATTTTACACATCCATTTACAAACGTTGTGATCACAATTCCATAACTGCTTCCACTTTGATTACATCACACACTATATTGCACACCCTATACAGTTAGTTGTGCATAAGTATTTTTCCAATTAACTTTGAATCTGAACTCTATTACACACATACTAATTCCTACTACCTCTTTGTTAATCACTGGTATTATGATATTTCAAATTCACACTACCCAATATTTCTTATCCCCTATCTTCATAATCTCTGACATAGCTTCCATCTACTTCACTTTCACCTCAAGAAACATTGTTTCATACTCTCCCGTTTTCTTGAAAGGGGAGAAACTCTATAGGATGACCATACTAAGGTCATTTACTCCTCTTCTTTAAAATCAATCATCAAGCCCATCCAACAGTATTGGTCATACAAGGTTATCCTCTTTTACACAAATTACACATGAATCAAGCAAGGTTGGCTATGCAAGGCCACCTTTATCTCTTCATTGTCACATAATTCAATATAATTTTATCATCCAACAGTCAATCCTGGAGTTACAAAAGTGTACTAGGATATTGAACATACATAGTCACTGAACATGAAACACCATTGTATTTCATTATAAATGAAGGGGAAAATATCAAATATTCAAACTTTACAAAAGCACTAGTACTACAATTTCTAATAGTACACCCATATAATTACATGGATGGGGGTAAATGAGATGTCATTTCCTTTCCACCTTATATAGGATTTTCAATATCCTGATACCTAGATACATTCTATAGTAATGTGGTCCCAATACTGGGAAGTGTTATAATGGGAAACTAGAAATCCCTATGACACTCTTTCCTTGGTGTTGGGACACCTAATTCCCACATTTCTCTGAAATCAAATACACTTATTGGCGTATTTGATCAGCCCCAACTCTAAAAACATTCCAAGTACAAATCTCCATATCTCCAAATGCATTCTTTTTACAATTTTGATATCCCCTTTTGACACTATAACACACTTCTCCCTTATCTTCCCCATGTGGGTCAATCGATGACTCATGTTGTTCACCACACCCATGAAATTACTTTCTCTTGGTACATGCTTGTAACGTTATTCTTGCTTCAACATTCTTTCAGGTATGACTTTATTTCTCCTTTACACTATTAAATTTAATTCACTAGCATAAAGGGGGGAAAATGTAGACACCAAAATCTATCAAAAAATCATTATTACATCATTATTTTATCAGGTTGTTATATACATGAGTTTTAAATATTAAAACAAGGTCTTAGTGGCATCAATATTTTGTTGTATTACTCTTTATGGCTTGATTTAACCCTATCTCTTATTATTTTACATATTTTGGTTTGATTCTGAGTTACCTTATAGAGATCTCTATGGTAGTTCCATTTTATTATTTTTATTATTTCTAAGATCTGGTCCAAGACCATACAACAAGTTCAGAACCATACATACGGTCCTGACCCTTCTGTATGGTCTTGACCCCTCTTGCTTTTCAAGGTTATTTTCTCTTCATAGGCCCATTTGTTACTCTTTTATCTTTCAAAATTATATCTTCTAGGTTTGAACTTTCCTGCCACTAAGGTCAAAATTTCAAAGTAATAACTCATATATATACACACACACACAATTCTAATGTAGGCATTTTATTTTTTATAACCACCTAGATCTATCTACCATCTACTGAGCTAATGAAGCAAGAGATACATCTGCATAATACATACACATCAGAGGATGGAATAAATATGATTTTTTCATCTACACACAAGGGATTTTATTGAGATGAAGTAGCATATCCCGCTATCGATGTTGAGGCATAGGAAAATCTGGGTCAAGGGATAGTTTCATGCACATCATCAAAAAGAAAAAGGAGAACTACATTGATTCTAAAATGTGTTTTCAATTCTCAATGACTCACAAATGGGGTGAGCACTGAGGTCAGTCTGACTCAAGAATTTTCATCTTTTATTTTGGATCTAATTATTACTTGAGTCTATCACATGATAGATAGGGTTTATTTTGTATATTTAGGTGTGACATCCAGGGTTTCATCTGAAGTTCAAGATATCAAAGAGTGACATGTAGTGACACATAGTGACACTTAAATTTACATACTTCTACTCTCTATAATGGAAAAATATATATCTAGGTTGGTTTATAATACCTGGTATTAACCATTTAGTACATTATTTCATAGGAAGCTCTAAAACCACAAAATTTGATTTGTCCAATTTCTAGAATTGGTTCCTATTCCATATCATTGATTGGCACATCTTGATAGTTTTTTGAACTAACTAATGCCTCTTATTACCTCAATTATACTTACAAATGCATGCATCTAAAATTTATTGTGATTTCTATATTATACAGTTATCTTATCTAATTTTAAATATAAATATGAGTGTGTTTATAAGTATAGTTATTGTAGTATCAATTCATACACCTAATTAAAATTAATTATACTTACTTCTTGGTATGTTTCTTGTTGGTTCATAGTTTTACACTTCAAATACTTGGTATCAATTTAGAAATATGTCAAGAATCAATACATTAACATAGGAAATGTATCATAAAATCAACTCAGTTTCCGAATAGAAGCTAACATTCGACTTCTACCCAACTGGGTCTTGACAATATGATCTAGGAGGCGAAAACAAATAAAATGTCAACGATTTTAGTTCCTTTTGGATATTCAAATAACTAGGGTTCAGGAAAACACCATCCCTCTACAGGGTCACCATATTGCAATGAAGGATGAATTGACTAATTCACATCTTCTACAAATTAAGGGAGAGTAAATCTGAGGCAACGTTTCTATCTTCTATAAGCTTCCAATCGTTCACTTTAGAAGAGTAATCATACAAGACATCCGACATAGTGGTAATGTAACCAAACAGTTCAAGGGATGATAAGTCAAAAATAGACTAATGTGATTCACCTATAACCGAGTACAGTTACCTTAAAAGAATACAATTACAAGAGTATTCAATCCCAGTTGGAATGATCCCCTTCACTAAACCATAGCATATACATTCAAAAAATATCTAACCATGGTAAACATCATTTAGGGGACATCACCTTACTTTCCATACAAAAATCGCGATACCCTGATTTGCATGACATTGGATGGTCATTATAAGTTAGACTATAAGGTGACATTGGGTAAAGAAAATGATGTAAAATATTACCATATTTTTGGTGATTACCATGATAGTCATGGTGCACTCTCAGAATTCGTTCACAAACCCCATTACATAACCATACTTTGTAATAAATGATCATTTGACAATTTTTATTTACATTGATCTATAGTAACACAACTATCATACAAAAGACTGAACAAATAAATTGCGAATACACTCAACACAAACCAGAGTTTGCAAGGCTCAAAAAAATAATAACCAATTATCAAATCTTAATCCATTTTAATACACCTAAAAAACACTTAAATTTTATCAGAAATCATTTCTAACTAATATTACAATAAGGATTTTAGACTGAATAAAATATTGCAAGGTAACATTACATCACAATATTCATAGAGCCTGATCAATTCAATGGTAGTGCTCCTGTGATAACTCCTATCCTAGTTCATATGAGTTTCCTAAGCTAAGATTTTGTAACCAGAATCCACAAATCATTGATTATATCTTCAACATACATTACAAAAAACCATGACTAAACAAGGAAAAAAATTCTCTTCTCTTTGATTTAAACAAGGAGACATATATTGGATGTAATCAATGTTTTTTAATGACTATATAGTGCAATCACTTTAGCCTTAAAATTATCATACTAATAACTCCTACACTTTCTAGGATAAAACTCTAGATCAAAATGACATGCAGAGCCATTGAGCTTGAACAGACAAAATTGAATAGTCAAGACATAAGCTTCCCTCTTTTCCTCCATTCCATCCTGAGTTTCATCAAAGGTGGTTTTACCCAGTTTCCCTCCAAGATCAATTTAATGTCAGGCTAGACTTTCAGTCGTCCATTAGATCTTCCCCAAACCAACAGTTAATTTAGTAGGCTAACTAAATGTTCAAAAAATTCCATGTTTAAGTTTCAAGATCAACCATTCATTTAGTTCATGATTGAATTTGTGGATGCTCACCTAGGATATCATTTTATGACTTCCAAACATAAGGGTGGCGCTATGCCCCCCAATAAATCATCATTTATTTCACCTAGTACCGAATAGGGAGTCTGGTATGCTCATTTAACCACACCCAAACCCTTTAGGGTTTTAGCTACTCTTTCTTTTTGAAATATAATGTCAATCCATATTTAATAGTTTGACAGATTTGTTTCGACATAAATTCCCCCAGATTCTTACTTGTAGATTAGGGAAGGCATATAAACATATCTAGATTTAAACTGAATGATTTAATCCCCTTTCCTCTAGTTCATGTCAAATATTTGGATGAGATTTGAAATTGTATGTGGAATAATGGTCCACACATGTCATCCCAAGATCCATTCCGCATTAAATTTCCTTTATTTCATGAATTGCATACCTTTATCATGTTTTGCAAATATAACTCTTATATCATCATTTCTATAGGACTCTGAATTTAAATGAATTGTGGCAACATCATGAATGTAGACAAATTCAATGTTTCGAAATTATCCTATGAAGATCTATAAACAATTTTTCACCTTTAGGAATATCCTTGGATCAATGATCATTTATGTTAGGTATGACTATTTAATATCACCAATCAATAGGATCCTTCCTCTAATATTTTGACTCACAATATAGTGAGATTATCCTTATTGAGAATACTTGTTAAGATAACCCCCTTCTTTTCATCTTTCTAAGTAATTTTTAAACATCTCTTTTAACGATATGATCATATTTAGATAGACACTTTGAAGTAGTTTTGGCTCCATAGTCGTCATATCATCAAGATGAGAAAATAGTTCATTTTAAAGGCCTATCTTCACCACTTGAAAATAATGGAGTGCATGGTTAAGACATCTATTACCATGAACCTACATAGTGGGCCTTAAAACAACAAAGATTAGTCCTTAACTCGAGTACTAGATGAGTTGGAGAAGGTATTTTTTTCCCCTAAAGGTGATTGTTATGAAATCATTTATTAATAAATTCCTTGTAAATTCTCATTCTCCTCCCCAAAAGAAACATATAAGTTTTCTCGATATCAAGCCAACTATGGCAATCCCAAAGTCCCACTTTGGCATACAAAAATTACAGTATTTGACCATGGGACCAAGACATATCTCACAAGGGGAGCTAATATTTTTGAGTGGGTCACCTCCCTGAAAAATAAATCAGTAGTTAATTCTGGATTATGGAAGGTACCATGAGGTGAAATAATCTTATGAACTCATGAAATATAGGATTTTCCCAAGTTGACGTTAGTAAATTGGTGATGTCCTTAATATATTGTTTTACGATTTTGCTGAATGTAAGGAGTTTGCGTCTTATCCAGACAATACGTCCTAGCTCACCTTCCTATTATTCACTGGGTCTTAGATGCAAAGGTTGAAAAATAATACAACAATAATAGCATCCTTTGTATAATTTTTCTTATAATTCAAAGGGCTAGTGGCTCTATATAATCCCCATTTATGATTTTGTGTATATGTAATGAGGATGTTCTGCAAATATTATCTTTCATGCTCAATTTATTATATGTAGTTAACACTTTTATTCTTCTATTTTCAAATAGATACAAACAATACAAAGAGATAAATAATGGAGGAAAAGAAATTTTCAAAAAGTTCAAATTAATAAGGATAAAGATTGATCAACTTTATCTCCTTTTTTATTTTCAATTTTATCAACATATGCATTAATTCTTTTGAACATTTCTTGAAGGGGGTCTTCATTAGGCCCAGTATGATAAAGAAAAATTATCTCTTGCTTATACAAAATGTTTTCACACTCAGTAGAAATAATTTTCTTCTTCCTTTCTCTATTAGCTAATTTATTTATGTATCCCTATACTTAAGTGAAGAATGATAATGTATACATATTGTATGAAAATTCCACTAAGACCGTAATTCATAATTCTTCCCATGTTGTACTGCTGGATCCATACAATTACATTCTCAACATATCTATCCATTACCTGGGGTATTACTCTTTCTGTTTGCCCATCCATTTTTTCGGATGATATGCAGAACTAAATATTATCAATGTGTTTCCCTACCTTATCCTTCATATCTTCGAGCTTTCTCACGTAACCTCCGAGAGTTATAACCCTGAAATTTATGGATTTTTCATATTTATATTATCTTCCCTTGTACTCTGAAGGCACAATGTATTCTATTTCCACAAATTCATCATCCATTGTAGTGATAGCTTATATTTCTGGAACAACCTTCCATCGCAGCAGACACATTCTTTCTCAGGGGTGTATGCTTTGTAAGCTTGGGGATTTTGGCATCCTTAATCTGTTCTAAGACCTTTTGGAAAGATTTAGTGGACTAATTCTAACTGGATTGCTTTTGCCTTTCCTGATCAATTCTTAAAGACAACTTAATTACAAAGTATGGGCACAAAATCCAGGCAGTACATTAAGAGGGATGGAAACAAAAGAAAATGGAAACAACTAAAAGTGGAGAATGATAATGTATAGAAGTGATTGGTTGCATCTCTTACAGAATCAACTTTATCTAATCCATATAAGTAATCAAAATCTTAAGGATGAACTCATCTGGAAAGATTCTTTTGATGGGGAATACTCTGTTAAATCATGATATAATTCTTTCTTTGTATCCATGGAAAGTGAAATTAAGTGGCACAAGCTGTGGATGCCGGAGTTAACCCCTAGAGTGAACTTCTTTTGGTGGGCTAATCATTAATGGCAAGATCCTAACTAATGACAACCTCATCAAGAAGGGATTCATCATGCCGAATAGATGTTGCATGTGTCAGAAAGAGGAAGAAGATATAAAGCATTTATTCCTCCATTGTGAGATTGCTTCCAAAATTTGGCAGCTTGTTTTTGCAAAGTTTAATCTGAGATGGATTTTTCCCCTTACCTTTCTTCAGGCTTGGGAGCAATGGGACTCTCCATTTAAGCATTGTGTGGTGAAAATATTGTGGCAACTTGTTTTACTCCACACTATGTGGAGAGTCTAGAAGGCTCGTAATGATAGTATTTTCAGAAACAATAGAAAGGCTTGTAACAAAGTCTATAAGGAAATTATCATTATTGTGCAAGATAATATTGCTAGATTTAAACCCCCTAAAAATAGGCTTTACCCTGAGAATGAAGAATACATCCTGACTGAATGGAATATTGACACTGTCAATAGAAATAACAATGGTACTAATAGAACCACAATCCAGATGGATTAAACCTCCCACTGATTGGCACAAGTTAAATTTTGATGGGGCCTCAAAAGGCAATCCGGGGTGACTCTGGAGGAGGGGGAATCATCAGGGATCAAAGAGGCTGTTTTGTTGCTACTTTTTCTGGGAGAATGGGCAGGCAGACTAATCATTATCCGAAGCCATGGCGGCTCTTTGGGGTATAAGACTTGCCAGAGATTGTAATATTCCTAATATTATAATTGAAGGGGATTCTCTGAATATCATCAATCTTTTAAATAAAAAGCAACACCCCAGCTGGTCTATCAGGGATTATATTGAGGAAGCTATTGATATATGCAAAAGCTTTGAAAATGTCCAAATCACCCACACCTATCGGGAAGGAAATAGGGTCGCTGACAGCTTGGCTAACTTCGGTGTTAATAATTCCTTTCAAACTTGGCTTAGGGGGGACGCTCTGCCCGCTCAAATCAATAAAGCCATAATCATTGATCTACATGGCAGTGAAAATCATCACTAACAGCTGTAATTTGGACGCTAATGTGCGGATCCCCAAGTACATGATGATGACCTCACAAAGTATATGGATGATTGATGCGATCTGTGCAGGATGGACTGTCATCATTTCTTAGCATAGGAGGAAAGCCGAGGAGCGGGGCAATAATGACAAGTGTAGCATAATAATTAAACCTACTTTCATAGAAAGGAAAGATTCAAATATCAAAATAAAAGCTCTGCCTGTCCCGCATAGTGGTAGCTTTTTTACCGTTGAGAACAAAAAAATTAGCAGAGGAAACATGGGGGGTCTGCCTTGCAAAACTGAACCAACCCACAATCCTGAGTGGAAAGAGAACACGGAGCTTTGGAATACCTTCAAATCGGGGGGTCTGTCTAATTTTCATTGAAAGGATTCAAGGCTTTGACCAAGACATTTCTATCAGATTCACCCAGGGTTGGAAGAATAGGATTGTCAAATATAGTAACATGGAGATGGAAATCACGGAAGAGCTCATCACCCAAATCACGGGCCTCAGACTGGAAGGCACAAAATTCTTCAATAAGAAGGTGGACAGGGAGGTGGAGACCAAGAAATTTCTGGAAGAAGGGGAGAATCTTGAATTCGTGACTGCTGGCATCAAGGTGGCGTCAATTCTTGAACCTTTTGCTGAGCTGGCCAAGATGGTGGTTAGGTATGTTTACTCTTGAAGGAAGATTTGTGACTATACCTCAAAAGCATTTGATATTTCTATGAATCACTTTCATAGAAATAACATTATCAGCTTTCCTCACTATTTGATTAACTCGCTGGAGAAATCAATAAGGGAAGTTCAGAGCCACTCTAGGGCTGTCCCTTTGCACTAGGGACTTATCCTCCTGATCCACCACCACTTGTTCCAGCTGCCCCCCCGTGAATCCTACCCCACCTCCTTCCTCCATTCCTCCACCTGCCCACACCACTTCCACTCCCCCCCTGACTGAAAAGAAAGAATGAAGTTAATGTTTCTAGCAAGAAAAGCAAGAGCATAAAAGCTAAAATCCCTACTTCCCAACGGGTCCTAAGGAGCCACAAAGACTTGGAACTTGCTGAAAACCTCCTGCATATTAGTAAACTGGTGGATGAGCCCAAGGAGGAGGAATTGTTGGACATGGTGGAAAGATTAGAAAAGGAGATACAAGATCTCAAAGGGGCTATAAAAAATATGGAAAGAGCTAAGGGTAAAAAATTCTTCAAAGTGATGAGGAAGAGGGGGTTATTGTTGAAGTCTTCAAGAAGCTACAGTCCTTAGATGGCAGATTGGGGAATGCTAAAAGCCGCAATGACTGCATATTGTCTGCCCTCAAAAGCATTTATAATTTCATTGAACAACATGTTCATAGTGTCTGCAGTTTAAGTGGGGTTAATGAGGACATTTGGGGCCCTAAAGAGAAAAGGGATATTGCAATTGCTCAGGCAGATATGCAAGACTCCTCTCAGGCCACTGCCATTGCCTTCTTCATGTCGCTGCAGGCTATCAAGACCAAGATTGACAGAGCTATCAAGTAACGGGTTGTTGTGATGCTATTTTTTGGCTGCGAAGTTGCTGTTATCTGGCGGTTTTGGAGCTGTTTTTTGGCGGAGCTTTATATGTTGTTTCTCTTTTGGTTTCTTTTTTATCTCTCCTTCTTCTTTTTGGATCATTGTACGTTTAGATCCTTTTTTCACTTGTATTGTAATATTTGGCTGTTGAGCCCTCTCTTGGTTGGACATGTTTTTCCCTTCTTTGGGCTTGTTTCTCTCATCTTTACTATCTGGCTTTTGAGCCCTTTTGTATACAGGGTATAGTCCCTTCAAAACTATTTGCCCTTAATAAAAAAAAATAGTACACAAATAATTTATATCCATTTTTGCACATAGTTAGAGTAGATGTAAAATTTTTTTGAGATCTAGTTTTTTGTCTCCTTATCCTTTTATTTTTTGTGAAAGAGGCCTCTAGTTTCTATTATGACCTCATGTTTTAAGAACACCATACTCAGTGATGGTTTCCCCAATGGGACTTGAGTGATTTGATAGTGGGATGGAGTAACTTAATCCCTAGTTATGTCACCTTTTGGAGTAGATATCTCATAAAAATTCTATCTCCTTGGGGCCCCATTGTTGTTATTGATAAGATTCTTGCCTTCTTAGGCACCTTGGATGGCCTCTAAGGATATGGACACTTACTAAATCAGTTTCATCCACCTGCATTTTCACTTTTTATTTCTTGGGAGTGCAACTCCCAACCATCCTGTATGTAGAACATTGCCCTTTTCTTGTGCTTGCTGTTGAGGGCCACTTGGGACAATCATGAGTTCTTGGGATGGAGAGAGTGTGAGGTTGGAGTCATCAGTCCGCATTTGTGTTGCCTCCACTTTCTCAACTTCTTGCACTTGGACTTCTTCCTTCTCCAACCCTTGATCCTTAATTTCTTCGCTTGTTGAAGGGTGCGTGATGCCCATATCTGGGACTTGTACCACTTCAACCTCAATTGTTTGCTCATTGAGTGGAGACAACTCTTTTGTTGGCTCAACTTGCTTTTCAGTTAAGTCCTGAGCCTTACCTTCATCAATCTGCTCTGCAACCTCATGTGTTGCAATCACTCTCTCAACTGCATCCAGGGTTGTTTGGAGGATCCACCATTGTGGAGTATTCAATTTCTGACATTGTGACCTCCCCAATACTTCGTTGTCTCAACCTTCCTTTTATGTTTTGTGTTTCGTAGGTGGCTCCTCATAAGCTGCATTTTTCCTTTTTCCATCCACCCTAACTGATGATAACCTTAGTTATTGCATGTGGCTTGAAAACTCTTGAGGGATAAGGTCAACCCCTACATATTTTCCCAAACTATGTCCAATAGGAGTTTGTAAATATTGACCTAGAATTGGCGCCATGTGATGCATCTAAATATAAATCTTGCATAATTGCAGGAGAAATTGATGGATTTTTTCATTAGGAGTAAAAAGCAATAGGAGTTATACTTTGGTGCCACTTATTGTGCTGTATTGGGGATAGGGTGGGGTAGTTCTATTTTAGGAGTTTCTACTGACCAATGGATACTTCTAAACTTGAGCTAAAAATAGGTGCAAATATTTAATCCTAGATTACCTCTGATAAGGGTGCACTTGTGTGCTGTCTCAATTATAGGTGGGAGAGCCACCTTTTCCCTCTTGTTCCTTACAAAATGATTTGTTTAATCTCCTCTTCATACCTAAAAGAAAACATAAAGTAGGTCCCAAGATATGGATTTCCCCTTGGTTGTTTGGGTGAAACTAGCCTTCCCCTCATTATTTTTCCTATGTATCGAGTTTTCTGATTTTTGAGTAGGGACTGATGTACCCTCTTACTGTGTCTTTCCATGAGGAATAATCAATTTTAGCATAGAAGAAGTTATGGGGTACTTATTAAATAGGGGTGTTCCTTATTCCCAGTTATTGGGTCATCCTTCATTACTATTTGCTTGAACATTTCCTTAGTTTTTCAATTGTGTTCACTGGGTACACACACTTTTCTCCCATAGTCAACTTCTTGACAACTACTGAATAATGGTCTTCTAACCAATACCCCTAAATGTTTCCCCTTTGATGGAAAATTGAGGAGGCTTACCCATACTGTAGTGGGTTAAAACCATTTCTCCCTTCTTTAATGGTGGGAGAACATCTTTAATCATTCATGATTATTGTACTCCCTCAAAACAATTATAGTGTTTTAGAGGGATAGATCAATATACAAAAAATTTGCAGCCATTCTCAACCAAGTGATGGTTATTTTGATAACCCTAATATTCTTGTTATCTCATGTAAATAGATCAATACCTTTGATTAGGGTTTTGTTGTCCAATTCCAAGGGTGGCACTGGTTGAGCTAAAAAATTATCTATGTAATACTTGATCATTGAATTCTTATCATTTGTCAATCCTTCAGGAATTACTACAACCTTATAATCAATAATCTGAGTAAGATTCATCCAAGAGAAATCCATCAGTCTGACCTCCTCCTCGTCTCTGCAGTCCATCTAGAAATTCTTATAATGAGGTTCATACTCATAATTATTCTTAAGGGCCCCATTGTACAATCCACTTGATATCATAGTTTTCCCTTGGTTGGAGCTTGTGCATAATTTCCCTATTCATCTCTGCCTCAATGAGTCTAGCTTTAATCACTGTAGGGAAAGTATACCTCCCAATTGTGATTGGGAATTTAATATTGGTTTTGTTTTTCCAACAATGAGTCCGTGCCTCTCCACAATGAGTTTTTACACTTCCACTTCTGATAACTCCTGCATATCCCATTTGTCATCTAAATACCTAAGAAGCATGTAAGGAGTGCCTTGGAATCCACTCACTCTAATATATGTGAAAAACCTAAATTGGATAAAGTAACATCCAAATCATTATCAAATCTCTTGCATTTGATGAAATTTTGTACTCTCCTCATTCAAATATTTGAAAAAACACATAAGGGGAGAAAAAAAAGCGTCATGGGCTAATATGCAATTGTACTTCTGGTTCTCAAGATTAAGTTCGGGGGTATACATTATATACCCTATATCTGAGAGTAAATCTTTTTCCTTGAGACCAATCCAGGTAATGACTATGACAGGGAGGATGTTATAAACCTAATAAGATTTCATATAGAGTTCACACCTTTTCTTTTATCCTTCCTAAATCTAAACTATCATTTTAATTAGCTATTGGTGGATGGAGTTACTGATCAATTCTCCCCAATAGATGTATGTTTGGGAATTGAAGATGATTTGGATATATCTGAAATTCCAATCATGATAGTGATAAGAAAATTCACTACCCACAATCCTATTCAACAATGTAACAAGGTCTTCAATATCCTCAATAAAATTAGTTCTATTTAGATTCTTGGGAAGGTGGGTAGCAGAACCCCTGTGTTTCTCCAACCATGAATTATTTAGGATCTTAGAAAATTGAGAACTATTTGCGATCCATAATTTTTCTACCTTTTCAAGATTTATATATGCCACTCTGTCCACATCAGGGAGTCTTGACATCCTATCAGAGGTTTCAAGAGTTAATGATAATATCACAGCACCACTTCCATCTCTAACTTCCTTACTCTCAGGGTTGTATTTTTCAGTCACATTTACACTATTCGACATATTTAGCTGAAGGGGGTAAGGTGTATGCAAGGTAAATTAAACTTTCATCTATATATTCATAATATCACTTCTATCACTAGCATGAAACCTTTGAATAAATTCATCTAAATTTGTATTTTCTAGGTTTATTAATGATGAAATCTAAATGGTCAGACACAAGTTGAGATTTGGTTTGAGTTCCAGCCATTTTAATCTTCATTTAAATAGAGATCGGGAGGGTCTATTTTCAAATAATTTTCCTCGAGACATAGGACTAATGGGAATCAAAATAATTTTTTAATGTTTTCCCTTTTCTTGTCTCAACACGACCTTGTATTATAGTAATCAAAGGGAGATAACATTTAATAACTTACCCATACACCAAAGCAACTGTAATTCCTCCTTTCTGAGCTCCCATGAGCTTGATAACACCATTTGAAGCTTCCATATAGTTCAGTCACAATAATTAAGGCTTTCTTTGTTATCATATGGCTCCAATGTGCTTGTTCTCTTCTAATTCAATGAGAAAAGTGAAGGACTTAGTTCAAATAATCCTCCATATTTTCATCTTCTTTTTGTTTCATTAATGAAAGATACTTCTTCCCTCCTTTCAAATCTCTTCCCCATATAATAGTCTTGGTATTTAAGTTCCAAAAATGATACCTTACATGTTAACATGATTTTCCACCTATCCTTTTCTCATAAGCCACCTCAGGTGGCAGATTCTATTGAGGGTGGAAGTAAAAATCTTGAGTTTCTGGTTATCTATTTTTTTAGTCATATGTTTGGTAGAGGAATTTGAATTCAAACAAGAATTGATTTGGATATTTTTGGACATTCCTCGGAAGAGAGGAAAAATGAATGGGGAAATTTTTTTCATAGGTGCTTCTTCATGCTCGTTTAAGACAATGGAATAAGTAAATGTTCTACCCAAGGGTCTATCATCATCACTTCCATTCTCTCCCATTTCTAAAAGTTACTCAGGTTCTAAATAAGATGATGCATAATGTTCAATATCACTCCTAGGCGTTGTATTTGTAATTCAGTGCCACTCTCAGTGTTTACTACACATGTTCCAGTTAGAGATATTCTTTGAATATTCATTTTTTCAGGAGTGTGAGGGATAAATATTGTAGTTTGTAAACATGCATAGCTACAAATGTACAAAATTTATAGGGAACATATTTCTAAAGGCATAAGGCCTTATTTTTATGGATCAAAAATATATTTAAGACCTCCACAACATTTTTTATTCCCCTCAAACTTGTAAAGCATCCCATTAAATTAAGAAACATGAGAAACATTAAGTTTTTTATAAAAACATGAACATCGGATTGGGAACACATCATACTTAGTTAATGTAGGACTCAGATAACACTTAACATCACTTTTAAGGCTCAAGGAGTGAAAAGATGTCCAAGGCACATCAACAAACATAGGGAAGGATACAAAACATGCCATAATTTGTAACATAATCAAATCAGGAACCAACATGTCCTATATGCCTCCTTTGTTTGTTGTGTACACCATGGGTGTCTTTTATTTGTGGATTTATGCCTCTCATATATGTACACACTTACTCATTTGTATGTAGCCTATGTGCCTCATATGTGATTATTTTGTGACATTGTGGGTGTTCATGTTTGTGGCTCTATGCCTTACTATAACTCTTTTCAATGTTATTGCTTATGTTATCTTGATTGACTATTAATTTACATATATTCTTACTTCTCTAACATATTATTATTGTCACTATTATTTATTGTTACAATTCACTCTATTTATGCACCATAGTCTCCACCATGCACGCCCCTTTTACAAGAATAGGTTCCTAATGATGGCCACCACTACATCCTTCCATGTGATCTAATGAAAATTACTAGATTTATCTAATATGGGTACATATAAATTCTTTGATACATGCACTCAAATTCTCTACATGCATGCCTCAAAAGAGGGTGAATTCACTATGGTATGTTATACATCTATAACTAATACAAAAAATCCATAGGAAATGTGCATAAGTTTATACAAGACCTATACATCCTCAAGAATAGGAATAGATATATAAAAGTGACAAAATCCACACTATAATAGAACCATCTACCATGGATGAAATCATAGTTCGGTATGACCCATCGTAGATGATTCCATTATGGGAGAAAATTCATAGAAAAATTCAACATTCTTATACTCTTACATGCTTTTATATACTCAAGTACATATTCAGATACAAATGACATAGTTTCTAGTAGAATAAAGGGGGAATGAATACTTTATTCCTTCTCATTTACATTACTAAGATAAAATTATAAATATTGGGTTTTAGGGAATGGGTCTTCTTCTCCTTTATAGTACTTAACATTTTCATAATCAGAATTTTCTATACAACATTGGTGGGAGCATGGGCCATCCATTCCCTTTTGACCTTATATATTTACAAAAGTGGGCCTGGATCTATTTGTAGTGGCGGTTTCTATGTGGTTAGAAGATATTGAGGTGAGTAAGACTTTATTAGTTGCTACTCCTTCCTCTATGTCTTTATGTGGGAATCTATTAAGCTGGATAAATACTCTATACATTGCTCTTCCCTCTTAATGGGGTTCTTCAATACCTATCCTCTTTGGTGTTGGGACATGCATACTCAAATCCTCTCCTACTCCAGCTTCACATTCAGTGAAAATTGGGGACTAATCACCCAAAATCCTTCATAAAATCAATGCAACTCAAAATTTCCAAGCATAACAATAACAGGAGCTCCTCCCTTCACAAAATAAAGAAATTATATATTCCTTCCATGTTTTGCATCTCTTTACTTTGTAATGCGTAATATAAAATTTTAAAAGTTATGAGCATTATTTACATTTGAGTTATAGTTCTATTGGCTTGTAAAATGTCCTTGCATTTTACTAGACAATCCTATTGAAATTTCTACCTTTTTCAGTCAAATTTTTCAAAACTAGTCCAAATTTCCAAAATTGCCTCTTTTAAAAGGTCAACTTCCGATAAATATTTGGGATCCTCATAGAATTTCCAGATCCTATATTACAGTTAGTGGTAAGGTCTCAAATTTTTATGTGATATTATGCTTTAGAAGACATTCTGCAAGATTTGCAATGGTATTGGGAGAGCTTTCTCTCTAGGTAATTTTTTGAGAAAATGAGTGTGTGAGCACTATAGAAGGGTCAACTTCTTGTGAATGTTTTAGAAACTATAGGTGATGTTGGGAGATCAAATCCCAGTCATCAGAAATCTTACAGAGTCTGCTACATAGTGGAATGAGTAAGACAAACTTTTAGGATCATAAAAATATGAACCTTTCCAACAGTAAAGCACAATGACCTTTTTAGACAAGGAATTTTCACTGAATGTTTAAGGAACCTCAAATGGAGTTGGTATCCTAACAAAATTGAAAATAGAAGCATGTCAAACCAACTTCTTGACCCAATTAATGGTTTGGTTCACACTTATTATAAAATCCTTCAGCGACTCAGTCCCGGTGAAAATGGAGATATAAGAAAACATTGATAAATAACTCATTTTCAATGTTTCTAAATGTTCTCATTAGATTATTTATCCCATTACCATGAAAAATCATATATTATAAAACCCAAAATGGTTAATTATGGACTCTGGGGTGAAAATTGCACTTCATGTTATAATTTCATGTTGTGTAGATGATGCCATGTTAGCATATGGATTTTCACACATGCAAATGACATGCAATAGTGTGGGAATGAAGTCCCTCCTCAATAAAGGTGAGGTTTACTTTATTGAAAACCAAAACTATATTTACATCTGTACATTCAAAATCGTATGTGGGGGGTGATTTGGAACATCAATGGAAAGAAAAGTGAATGAAGGAGATGGAATGGAATGAAGGAAAGGAGTGAAATGGAATGAAATAAAAGAACATGCAAGAATTAGGTAAAAACAGAGCCTAATAGTGTATGGAGAGGAAAGATGAATAACTAATGAAAATAAAATGGAGTTTGAGTTAGCCAAATAAGAATGTGTAAAAGTTAACACACGTGAGTAAGTAGATAATCAGAGCTTGATCACTGTGAACTAGAACAACTGATTAATAATGTTGACAATAATATCAAAGATAATATTTGCATGCAAGATTCAAACACCTAACATCTAATGACATAAGAACATCAAATGTTACAAGAGACAATGAATGAGACAAAAAGTTCATATTTCATTAACTCCAAAATGTTTTTCACAAAGAACACAAAGTTTCTTCCTGAAACAAAGCTTGCACAAAAGTACTTTTTTCTCCTCTCTCAAAGTCACCCTTACAAATGAGCCCCTGACTTCCTTTTATAACCCAAAAGTTGTTTATCAATAACATAGTTAGGGTTATCTAAATGTATTTGTTAAATTATGGGCACTTAGGTAACTGTTGAATATGTGAAGTCAGCTTTTAAAAAGTGAGTAAAAATAGCGACCAAGTTGGCAGGTTGACCTGAGTGTACGAAGTCTCTTCGAATCACATGTGCCGGACGTGGCTGAAGGCCTAAATGCTAGGGGGTCGCAGGGGGGTTGGCTATAGCCCCCCTGCCACAGCAGAAGGCTGTTCGAACAAGCCGGAAATTTTTTGGCATTCATACAACACGTTTTTGGGGAGTCTGTACAATATGGTACACGGTTTGTTCTACACGTGGTATTGTACTATGCAATCCTCCAAATGACAAGAGTGTTGAGCTTGAAACTTGAGCAATTCATCCACCCCCCTGTCTGAGCAATATCCTGGTGTGAGAAAATTTATCTTCATTTGTATTCACATTAACAATTCTCCACATTCTCCGAGTACCTTTCCATGGTGAATTATTCATTTTTCGCGAGACCATAGTCGTTACGCCACCTTGGTTTATCAGAATCCAGCTTTTGGTCTTTCGCCATTGAGAAGATCTCCAAGAGCCAAAATTGCAACTCACCTCCAATGGTATTACAAAACATGGCTTTAACAAATACCCCATGAATAAATATAACTAGTTATTTGCACTATACATCTGATTTGATGAAGCCGAAAGTATTGTCTAGCATTTGCAAACACTTTCTACAAATTAAACAACTTGACTCTTCCATCTCACTGCATAGCCTATCTTTTATTGGTTCACTTAACAACACCAATAATCACCAAAAATAACATTTTCCTTGTTTGAAATGATGGAATTAGTTCTCATATTTCACAACAATCTTGGAAACAAACTCAGCTGCAATGTACCAGCATGCACACAATTGAAGGTTCTTGTCGAGTCAAATAGTTATTCCTAGAGACATTTTTATCAATCAATATGGCAATGCAAACTTCTCATTTATGTGATGGAGGAATGGTTATTTTACTCATGAACATCATTCAGGAATCTGAATTGAAAAATACCCTGTTACCTTCATCTCGTGGGTAGTTGTTAGTGTGATCTATCTCCTCCACAAAAAGTATGAATCATTCTATGGTCTTCATACATAGAATTAAACCAAATTCAAATCATATCATGGTCTTCATCCATAAGCTTAAACCAATATCTATAGGGATTGACCTTGCCACCATGATTACACTTAACTCTCGTCAATAATCGTTAAGTTTGTTATAGTGTAATCATAATTGTTTTTAGCTTTTCAGCTCAACTACTTTATATTCAAGCTTAACCCAACATTTCTGAAAAGAATGGTTTTACCACAATGCTCACGGTTCTTCCTCATCGTATAACACTTGTAGTAAGAATTTTTTGGATTTTCCATAATAAGCACAATTGTACCTTCCAAACGATGAGAAAATGCCATTACCAATAATGACCTAATGTTGCCATGATGATGACTTGTTGAAGATGCTCATATAATTGCAAAGCAAATTGTGCTTCATGAATATTTTGATATGAAACAGATCCACCTCTATGATATTCTCTTCCATGAGTTACATTGTAAAACAAGTAAGGTCTCAATAGAGAATCTTTGTAATAAATTTCATCAGGTCTCTTGGTAACACTCTCACTGTCACTTAATCAATTTTGATAAAAATATCTTGAAGGAAAATCCTGAATTTGAGGATGCTTTCGATACTGATCAGATAACAACATAGTTGGATGAAAAAGGCTTCTACTATACTACAACATGCCTGTTTCCTGGCTAATTACTGTTGCAGGTAGTTGTTTTAGATCCCCGACAAGAACACACCTTGCAGCACCCAATGAAAGTGGAGGTAACATGCCTATTTCACTAGCTTGTAGCTTCATCTATAACCACCATATCAAACCCATGGGCTAGGCGCTGGAATAACTTCCGACCACTACTAGAAATAGTAGTGAACACAATCTCATCCTCATTTGCAAAACTTGCCTCAAGATTTGATCAAGCTTCTTCCATGGAAGTGACTTTCCAAAATTAAAAGGTGAGACAACTCAACTAAAACTTTATCTTGTTCTTCTACTACAGCTACAAGATTTTGCAACAACAGATCACGACTGTGGTCGCGTGTAACCAAAACATTAGGATCAACACCAACGGTTCCTTGGGATTGTCCTGCAATAGTTGTTGCACTTAGCTCTCTTTGGAGGCCACTGATTTTCTGAGATAAGTTTACTTCTCTACCCTGTAGCTGCTGCATATAGCCAATTACTTCCTCACGGCAATTTCCTATGAGAATTTCAGTTCTACGCTTCACTGATACTGTTTGTGTAGCATGATTTAGAGAATCCACACCCAGCCTCGTAACATCAGGGTGATAGACCTTTATTTCACCATCAATGAATCCATGATCCAAAACACGCTATAGCAATTCATCTGTTGCAGCATTTGATGGAGCACAAACAAGCATTCGTGGTTTAGGGAAAATTTTAGGAAGCATACAAATCAGTGTGCAATCCATACTCTGAAGAACATCATCAATTGATCCTGTGTGAATGGACCACGATCGTACTTAGCCTCCACCTCCTTTTGGCTATTCATAGTTACCTCTTAAAATATTAAATCCCTCTATTTATAGCAACCACCAGGGAGGAATAAAGATTTGTTTTCCAATAAAGATTTCTTTTGCCAGGTCTCAATTGGATGAGGAAACTAGTTTATAAGTAATCACTCATGGGCACATTACTAACTGATTGAAATTCTTCCAGTTGCTATTTGATTCAATTGGATAGAAGGCGGACTGGAGAAGACATGCAAGGTGATAACTCATTATCTTTGGTGAGTACAATCCAAATGTATAGTGCATAGGGCTAGCTGCATGCAAGTTCCCCATAGTGATCACTCATTATTGTTGGCATGCACAAGAAAAATAGATGTGTAAAAGCCTATGTGCGAGCTCCCCATATTGATTCTAGAAGAGGTTGTGTAAGGTATTCCCATAGAGCTTTTTCCTAAAACTCGTCATTATGGTGTGCCGGAATTTGGTTTTTTTTGAAGATTTCCTGTATCTTTCAAGAAGAATTTTCTTAAGTAGTGCACCATAATAGTGGTGATATTGAACAAGATGAATAACATTCAACATTCCCCATACTGTGTGTGTCTTTCCTATCCCTGGTGGACCTTGCACCAAAGTAAAGGGTCAGGGTTCCTGCCATCTACAAGACCCAACTCGATTTGTACTAGTTGTTGTATGCATAGCAGCCCACTAAATTTCAGCTAGCTGTAGACCATTGAAACTCCTATGAAGATGGTTGATAAAATTTTGTGTGAAACATTTAGGCATTGCTGGAGGCTGCTCCTCATTATTTGGAAAGTGCTCTGGCCCGGGATTTAAAATTGCTTTCTGCATTCTCATCCTTTGCATGCATGGAAAGCTTTTGGTGTTCTTCTCCTTCAGACTACCTAGATATATGATGGATATTCCTCCTTCGGCATGTGGATTTTGTAGAAATTACTCTAATCTAACACAAAGAATCCATGAAATAGCTACACAGACAATAATTGAAATCAACAACTCTATATTATATTTTATTGTACATTCACTATTTTATTACACTCCATTATATAGGAGATGTAAAATAACAATCCTCAAAACAACATTTGTCTTCATATAAAACCATACACCCATATGCTTTCAACCTCTCACCAATATAATAATAAAACAATACTAATTGTTTTATTATCCTAACTTATTAACTTACCACATACTAACCACATTTTACATTTACTATTTACATTTACATAGTAAATGTACTTTCACTAATTTACCATAATAATAATTACACATGTAATTATTATTCACCCCGTATACAAATGGAGCACTAATATATATTTCCTAACATTCCCCCCCTTAGTGCGAATATAAGAAAACTTACTTTGTACTTGCACTTACTTTCATGATTTGATGATTTTACAGGATGATCATAAACCTAATAGATGGTTTTTGACAAGGTTGACCATAAACCGAAAATGATGGTTTTGCAACTGATTTACCACAAACCAAAAGGGTGATGGTTTTGCATAGGGTTTACCAACAACCAAAAATGGTGGTTTTACAAGTGGTGTACCACAAACCAAAAATGGAGGTTTTCAAGTGGTTTACCTATAACCACATCATGATATGCCAAGTATTATTCTTAGCCCTCATCACATCTCACTGTAGGGAATAACATAGGAAATTCTGCTGAAATTTGCTGCTCATATATAGAAAATACCAGAAATGTAGAAAACTAGAAATGAAACATTGAGATCATGTTCCCCCCTCAATGTCAAATTTCCTTTATTCTAAAAACCACAATAGGAACACTGCAACCAAACACTCTGCCAAAAATATAAAGAAACAATAGGAACACACTGTATAAAAAATAATCACCATAATTGATACGGTCCCATCGTTGGTGACTGACGAGAGGTCATTGAATGACCTCCAACCTCCTGTGCCTCCTTCCTCCAATAAATTCACTTAATATAGAAATTATTCATAGTTATAGTCAATTTCATCTGTTATTTTTTCATCTCTAGCTTCCCATTCTACAATTTTGCTTACATTTATAGGTGTTTTTTCTTTTCCATTTACTATCCTCCATAGGTTTTTATTCATTAACTGCATCTGGATTTTTATTCTCCATGTATGGATGTTCAGCACATTAAATTTATATAATGTTGTATCCATTTTACTGAATCTAAATATCCAAAAAAAAATTGAATGTCGATTTGAATTACCTTTGATTCTCTGATTTCTTCAAAAAAACAGCAGTGATCAATGTGTTGTATAGTAAATTGCATGTTTCTCCCAAACTACGAACTGGGTTTTGCTGAAATTTTTACTTTATCTTTCTGTACAAAAGATCATTCCACACACAAATTTTTTGAGAAACCTAGATCGCGAAAAAAAAATTATGAGATCTTCTTCGAGACAGATCTAACCTGCTCTGATACCAAATGTAGAAATTACTCTGATCTAATACAAAGAATCCATGAAATAGCTACACAGACAATAATTGAAATCAACAAATCTATATTATATTTTATTGTAAATTCACTATTTTATTACACTATATTATATAGTATATGTAAAATAACAATCCTCAAAACAACATTTGTCTTCATATACAACCATACACCCGTATGGTTTCAACCTCTCACCAATACAATAATAAAACAATACTAATTGTTTTATTATTCTAACTTACTAACTTACCACATACTAACCACATTTTACATTTACTATTTACATTTACATAGTAAATGTACTTTCACTAATTTACCATAATAATAATTACACATGTAATTATTATTCACCCATACAAATGGAGCACTAATATATATTTCCTAACAGATTTCTCTTTCCTTGTCTTCTTCCCCAGTGGGAGGCGTTTGATGGAGTTGGGCTGTTTGTCTCTACTGCAGTCTCTGACCTGGTATGACTGTTCTTCCCCCACTTGGCCTTAAGGAAAAAGGTGTGGAAATAGTGAAGGTGTGATGGTTTGTAGGCTGTGTTGAAATGGTTGAATGCTCCCTCTGCCACGTGAACCTCCATTTCTCCCTCCTACTACGTGGAAACTACAATTTCTTTTGTATTAATATTCACCTTCCTTGTATGCTGCTTGAAAACTATTGAATAGACTCCAGTTTGTTTGGGTTTTTTTCTCCAATGTATGAGTGTAAACAGAAAGAATAAACTCTAGTTCTTCCCTTAAATGATGGATGATGTCTCTCCCTTCTTTATTCAAATGCATGAATGAAATGAGTATAACAAATTGTTTCTTTAATTATCACGAGAGAAGGAGAAAGAATAGGAGAATTGTTAGGGCATGGTCCCATGGAGGGGTTTGGGCTCCTATTTTTCTTGCAGCGGAAGGTCCCATGGTTATTTTTAAAGCCAGCTATGGGAAATAATAGAATCTAGGCCTAAAAAATAGAAGCTCCATTTTTTTAGCCCCCTAAACTTAAGAGGTGGCTGGAGAGAGGGGCTGGGAGTTTCCCCCTATAGTTTAGGGTTGATAGAATCTAATATACATTCCCGCCATTATTTTTAAGTGATTTTAGAGGGAAATATGATTTTATTTACCCACAAATAACCATAAAAATTTAATGGGATCCTATAATATCTTAACAGGTATTGTTGAGGAAACTAATAAAAAATCATGGGACCTTAAAACTGCTAAAATGCTCCTAAATTTTCTCAGCAGCACCCACTGAGATATTTATGGAGCCCCCCCTCCATGGGACCATGCTCTTAGTGACCAATTCCTTCTTCCCATTAAGAGAAAAACAAACTCCTTAAATCATGGGAAGTGGCATTAATTGCCAAGGGAAAAGGGGAAGGTTGGATGAATTTTGCCAACGGGAATGTCATAAGAGTTTGGAAATTCCAATCAAATTTTCCCATGAGGGGATTTGGGAAAATCCTTTCCCATTTGCCAATTTATTAAATTGGCAAATAGCAGCTTACTTTCCACTAGTGGAGGAACCGGGCAATTTTGACAAGAAAGTGGGAAAACGGGTGTGGGAAGCCGAATGATCATTTTCGGAAATTTAAACAAATTTTACCGATAAAGTTTTAATTATTATTATAATAATATTTAATCAAAAATCTCCATCAATTAATAAAATCAATTTAATTAATTAAAGAACGATTTTTAATTAATATTAATTAAATAATAATTTTTACGTTTAAATTCATAGCAAGAGGAATTTTATTCTGATTTGAGTGAAATGAAGATCGACATAACCGGGAAGAAAATAAGAACATGTGACGAAGACGAATCATCATGAAACCTAGTAATTCACAAAAAATTTAAAATTTTCATTTATTTTTTAATAACAATTTTAATGCAGTCAAAATTGGCTAATAGCATGCCATCAAGTGCGTTTGACACACTTTAGAAGGTTGGCGGCCTTTTAAGGTGGGATTGCACCTTATATTCCCACTTGAAGAAGTGTACCCCCTATGATTGTTCCATCAAAACTCAACACAAAAACATGAATAACAGAAAAAAGTGGAGTGTATCATGTAAGTGGCTCCCACAAACCTCACCTAGGTGCACTTTTGAAGGTTGGAGACCTTTTGAGGTGGGATTGTACCTTGCATTCCCACTTGAAAAAGTGTTCCCCCTATTATCGGTCCATCAAATATCAACACAAAAACATAAAGAAAATAAAAAAGTTGAGTGTATCATGCAAGTGGGTCCCACAAATCCCACCTAGGTGTACTTTGAAGGCCTTATTGCACCAAAGTGCACTTTGGAGGTGCAATTACACCCTAAAATTTTTCCCTATGCTGGTGGAGGTGAATTTTTTCCATGTTTTTTGTGTACATACTAAATCACACACTTGGGTATATTTCTAAGTCCTAATCACATACTACTATTCATATGATTCCTAACTGAGAAAACTAGTAATTGACATCTATCTTTGGCCTCCTTGATTTCTTTCCTACTTTCTCTATGGTCTTGCACGCCCCGCTGTCCAGTCTGATCTTTATCACTTTATTATTTTTTACTCTAGACACCAATGTCGAGCCACAACGCCAACGCCCAAGTGCCTTCGTCCTTCTGGGCACCCGCGACCTCTTTGTATCTTTCTCACCCATTTTGGGTCTCTTTTATCTTTTGGGCATCTTTTTTTCTTATGGGTTGGCCTTTTAGTTATTTTCCATACAAACATCTACTTACATTTCTACATCTAACTATTTATCTCTATCAAGTGCAACTTTCACAAGAGCTTCTTATGGCACGATTCTACACACACACACACAGAACTACATGGATTCTGAGATGTAGTGTAACACTTGGTCATAAGTTCATTTAGTTGAGTGACCATTGTGGCCTTAGTATGACTCCCCATTTGCATATTTTTATTTTTAGTATTTGATTTGTTTTGGGGTTTTGCAGGAGATAATTTATTTTTTAGGTTACAAGTGAATTCTACAGACATAGTATGACATACATGCAACCAACAATAAAGGTTAGAGACCACCTTGTGACACCAGAAAAACTATATTTTAAGAATTTACGTGGTCATAAGAACATACCATTGGTCTTTAGTGCCTAGGTGCCTTATCCCTTTCCCAGGCGCCATGGTCTAGCTTATTACAGTAGTCGTATAATTTCCTAAGCATGGTTACGACAGTCTTCCCTCCTATTTTATCAGTTTTCCAGACTAGCATACTTCAGGATCAAGTGAAAATTTACCTAAGTCTCATATTCTCTCTCTTGCACTTAGGGATTTAATTTCTATTTGTTTATTCCTTGTGTCATATATGTGTTATAGCATCCGTTTATTACATACGAATGTGAAATATCAAGGGTTTAGCATTAAATCCATTTTTGTTAAATCATATAGTGAACCTGTTACTCAATTCTAACCTTATTTCTAGGGTTGTCTTCTTATGCCCATCACCTGTAGTGGAATTTTTGGGTCTTTTGGGCATATAGATCTCCCTCCATCTACTTATAAGGCTTCTAAATCAATGGTTGAATATGATAACCCCTTTGCTAATTCTCAAAATTTTCCTCTCAAAAACATCGAAACCTCTACTAGTGAGCAATCATATGATGAGCACACCAATGTTGATCAAGAGAAATTAGACAAGCTTACTAATTTTCTAAAATATTTACATGATAACCCTACAGATCTTCCTCATATTCTCCATGCTTTGATGGTGTCTAAAAAATATCAAGATGTTGCTTTTGAACCCCTTTCGGTTCTTCCTTGGTTGTCATGGCCTCTACTCAACCCCTTCACATTCCTACTTCCATTACCACTACTACTGCTCCCATCATTCAACCCAATACTTTCATTTCACAACATGGTTCTTCTTCAAATAATCCTTATTTAACTTCTTTATATCAAGATTTACATGCTCAAATTCACCAACTTGAATTGCCTACCTCTCATGCATCTTCATATCTTGATTCCACTTTGCTCCTTCACACTATTTTCACACCCTCCATTTCATCCTATCCACTTCCTCTAAATTTCTTCACCCCTATGTTTCCCACCTTAGGAGTCCATGGTGAACCTTAAGAGCATCTCCAAGTATTTCATTTGGTGTGTCTAGATTATGCAGATGATCATACTTTATTAGCAAAGCTCTTTCCCTGAAGTCTCCAAGACTATGCTATGAATTGGTTTTATCCATTTGGTAACCTCGTTTACACTTTTAGTCAATGCTTTTCTCACTCATATTTATTCAATGCTTTTCTCACTCATTTTTAATGCTATGAATTGCTGTTCTAAATTAAACAAGGATATAATGAGCATCTAGTGGATTATGTCTTACAATATAAGAACAACTTAGCTCAGATGTCTAATATACTTGTGGACTCTGAATTGTAAAATATCTTTTCCCAAAGTCTCTTACCAATTCTACAAGAGAGTGTCATCTTTAAGACATCTCTTTCATTTGATCATTATGCCATACTCTCAAGCTACATGAAATCAAGGTATTATCTACGTGAAAGCTTAAATATCATGATCAAACTGTTAATATTTTTTTAGTTCTTACATTATAAATGTCAATATAATATAAATATAAAATGGTTTTTGTAAGGTATAACAACTATGTATTTACGGGAGTGCGTTGAGAGTTTTTTTAACAACTCGTTAACAATAGCTAGATTTGTTATTGAAGGTTTCTTAGAGAATAAGAAAAGGATCTCCTATATATTTGTCAGTGGTTTCGTATGAAATAATGTAATGGAGGTTGTGTATATTTGATGTATTTATCGTGTGAAAATATGGTTCTGTAGCATTATTTGGTATCACAGCAGGCGTGATAAGTTTCAGTATGGAATGCTAATTTTTGGAGGGACACCAATCTTCTAATGCTCAAAGTAATGGAAATCTTAATTTTTATATCCTGAGTTTCTCTTCTATCAGATCCATGAGAGTCTCATGTTCATTTGGTCTTCATATCACACTCAATCTGTATTTGGGTTCATTTAAGGATCAAATTCTATCAAGTCATTATTGGAATGGTATTTTGGGCCTAATATCATTTATCACTGTATATATTCATGTTTAGCATTAATTTGTTATTATGGGACATATCTAGAGAGCATATGTTGTATTGGTCAATGCCAGAATAATAATTGGTTTATTTTCCATGAGTTTATGTTCGCTGAAGTTGAACATGGCTTCAAGGCATATGTGTGATCTATTCTTCTCTGGAACACCACACGGTTTTCCATACTAATCCCTACGTTTGAAGCAAAACCTCAATGAAGTTTTCAATATTCTTTTTTTTCCATCCTTCCATTGAGCACATGTTCTTCTAATAGTACGATAAAAACATGGATATTTTTTCATTGATAATCATCGAAGAAGGTGTTATTGGACACAACCCACAAATTTCATTGAAAATTATGGTTTTATAAGAATGAACGTTGTTGCTATGTTAGGAATTTCTCAATGCATTTTTTTTACAACATTCATGTGCCTTACAAGAAGACCAATCACAAGTTGCAAAAATCTTTATAATTCTACATGCATCAGTCCTCATCAATATCCTCATCAACTTGTCATGCATGATTCTATTATGTTGTAAGTCGTGCTCAATTCTCCAAAAGTCTGTGGTTCTATGGGTAATTACTACTAGCATTATTTACTTTGAATTGATATAGAATATATCATGTATTTGAATGTCTAGGTTTATAGTGTTTAATTTATGTTGTCACCATCTTAGTCAAGTTAATATGTCAAGGTTCAATTGCTTAGATTTGTACTTATCTATATTACAAGTAATGAAGCCTAATGCCTTATTAGGTACATATAAATTATCATCTAGTATATAAAGCATGTCTATTATCCATTTTATGTTTATTAAAAAATTTCATTAAGGGTTTCTTTGTTAAATTCAGTGTCAAGAGGCACATTTGGATCATTTTATTGTCTTCCTCATAAAAAAATTTGTCATTGTGTTGATATTATAAAGTAAATGTAAAGTTTATTATCATTATTGTCAAAATTTCTAGTTGAATTTTCTTGTCAAGGTGTCATGGTCATTCTTCAGTCATCAAAAATTGTTAAAAATAAAAATAAAAAATAAAAAAAATTGAGTCATTTTGAAAAAAAAACCTGCCTCACTTTTCAATAGGTGGACCCATTTTCACTTGTACTTGGCATCCACCTTATGGGGGTGAATTTTTCAAAGATACTCAGAGTAATATCAGGCTGAGTTAGCATCTTCACACTGGAGGATGGAGGCAACAGAGGTTGGATGTCGATCAACGACCTCTCGTTAGTTGCAAACGACAGGGTTGCTTAAGCTGTGGTGAAATTTGTGTAGTGTGAGTATTTCTTTTCTATTTTGTGCCTATTTGCAGCATTCAATAAGTGGAAATTTCACATTGAGGGGGGGAATGTGATCCCAATGTTCCATTTCCATTATGTCATTTTTTTCATGTATGTATGAGTGAGCATAAATTTCAGCAGATTTTCCTATGTTATTCCCTACAGTGTGATATGTGATGAGGGCTAATAATAGTACTTAGCACATCATGATGTGGTTTTAGGTAAACCACTTGAAAACCTTCGTTTGTGGTTTGTGGTAAACCAATTGTCAAAACCACCATTCTTGGTTGTTGGTAATACTTTTGTAAAACCATCACTTTGTGGTTTGTGGTTAACCAATTTCAAAACCACCATTCTCGATTTGTGGTCAACTGTTTGTAAAACCATTCCTGAGGTTTGTGATCATCTTGTGAAAATCACCATGATCATGAGCAGGTGCAAGTATGAAGGCAGGTCTTTCCCCATGTTCACACTAAGGGTGGGAATGCTAGGAATATTATATTAGTTAGTGCTCCATTAGTAAATTATCAATATAAATGTGAAGTAATTATTCATAAGTTGTAAAAAATTATGTGTTTACGTAAATGTGTTGATTAGTTGTTATATAACAACTCATCAATAACAATTAGATTTGGTTAGTGTGTTAGAAACAACTCACGTAAGTTACTGAGTTGTTATAGGCTACTTCCTATATATTTTTAAGTGAATTATATTTCCTGATATAATATAATGGATGTGTCTGTATATTTGAAGTATTAATCCTGTGTAAATATGGTTCTTTAGATATTATTTCAAGATGGACACATTCATAGGCATCCAATTTGAATAGTGACAACCAAATGTGTTTTATGATTATGTTAGTGCACCAAAATAGAAGTGAAGCCTACATTGATGGGTCACTAGAGAGGTGTAATAAACTTCCAAAGACTACGTTCACAAAACATATAGATTTTTAGTTACGAATGAAAGATCCTCATATATTCACATTTTCATCCCTATAAAGTTGGATACTTGTCCTATTTAGAGAATTCATGTACTATAGAAGAAAATTCAAAGCTAATCAATTCTTGGCTATTCTATAACACTTAGTACATTGTGTAGGGAGAAGAAATCCTATTTTCTAATAAATGATAATTGTTCAAAAGATTGTATAATCGTTTTAATACTCTCCACTTTAACTGTGAAGGATTACTCATTACTTAGGCTAAAAGGATTTTTATGCCCATCTTCCCATATAAGTTTTCCAAATCAGACAAAACTATCAAGATAATACTTACCATTCCAGAAATTTCATTGGTATGTCATTTGATGCATTTTAAACTTTAATTGTAGTACAATTATACAAAGAACAAAACTCTCTTCATGGATACAATGGATGTTGATGTGGCCTCATGTTATCAATAATTCATAATCTATGGTGGATTTCATAATGGGTTTATTGAAATTTGATTGATATCAAACACCCAAGGATTTCAAATTTCATATAATTGGATTTTATGTTGATACCTGTAAGGTTTGTATTGCATTGTAGGGAATGAACACTAGATCTTTTGTTTACACTACTTGTTTAATAACACTTTCTTAAGTCAAAGTGTTGACATCTATTTGATATTTTAAAGATTGTAATATGTAATGAGGATGATATAATAATTATGTTTAAAAATCATTCTTGACAACAAAAATGATATACATTATTTTTTCCACCATAACATATGGCCACAGCCTTAATGTGTATTACAATTTTACTAATGTTTTTCAATAGACCTTAAAATATGAGTTATACAATGTATTCTTTATTGATAAAAAGGGTTGTTACTAGTCCCTTATCCATTGTATAATTTCGAGAAAAGTTCTTACTTAGCTGTAATTTGTTAAAATCAATAAACCTTGAAGTATATAACAACCATTATACGAGGACAATATTTGTTCACTGGTATAAACTAAAAAATTAAGATTTACATACTCAGGATAGTTGTTTAAAAAGATCCATAATAATCTTCCACAACAACTAATAAATAGTGGATACATGTTAAAAAAAGTTCAGTGCTTGAAATTAAAATTTCTATTTTCCTTTTGGCAATCCTCCAAATATATTTTTTATTAACCACCCCATGTTAGTGCATTATTAGCTCATGTTCTGATGTTAACAATTTTAATTCAAATCCAATCATGCACAGGGTAGAAACACTCCAAGGGGAGGTGGGTGTATCATCTAATTTTTCATAATATCCCCTAGATCGTTAAAAATCCACTAGATTCAGATTATTCCTTCTATGTTATCATTTGTTCCCAAATGGTGCATGAGAGGCCAATGAAAAATATAATTGGAGTTCTAGTTATTGGATCTTCAAAAAGGAAATATGAAATTTGAACAGAGTTGTTGGGATGAAAAAAATGATCTAATTCTTATAGGTGCATAAGGTTTGGGCGTAAACATAGGTTGCATGGCACGTGGAAAAGTATAAAGAAGGTAGTGGCGCACTTAGGAATGAGGACTTAGCCATTTTGGCTTGAGGCTATTTTTGGACATAGAGTGCAGAGCACGCAATGACATGGAGACTTGAAGACTCACGTAAGGCTATTTTCGAATTAACACAATTCAAGCACCATGCAGGATTTTGGTCTAATAATAGGATTTGTACTTAGAGTTAACTTTAGAAGATCTATTATTAGCACTTGCATGCTTTTGTATTCTCTTGTAAAGGCACATGGATATTATTAGCATGTAGCCTATTTTTGGAAGGTGCATGGGTAGTGAAGGGAAAGTCCCCACCCCTATATATATGTATTGATTTGCATGGTTTGGATATACCATTTTATTGTAGAGTTATGTATGGAATTTTGGTATATGAGTGCACATGACTATGGAAACTAGATCATGATGTATGAAGCTTCTATGTTTTACAATATTTAATATAATGGATCTTATTGGCTGGATATTGGTGTTAGATGTGACTGAATATGGTTCTTGCATGGTAAATCTCATTATAGTCATTATTTAGTCAATCTTTCATATGGTTTAGATCTAGATCTGGTTTATGCATTGTGGTGTAATTGATTATTTGTTATGGATCTGAATTATATTTGCAATCATGCTAACATCTTGAACAAGCTACTCTAAAGAGGGACTGGTACCCTTGCATGCTTCGGGTGAGCTGCTCAGTTCAGTCTGAGTGATGTGTCAACATGCCTTGGGATTTGTGGGTATATTCTAGGCTACATCATTGGTTCCATTTGTTGAGACCTCTTTCTCAGTTGTTTTACAAGATGTTGCGAGATGAAGCTGTATCAGTTGACCTTGGCCAGTATAGAAGATTGGTTAGACGATCTAAAAGAAGAGTATGCTTACAATTTAGCACTAGGACCTGAGTTTAATGCACGTGCACATGGGTTGAGAAGAATCTGTATGATGATTATATGAGACGTTCTTTGTTATCTTTCCCATAGAGTTGTACGAGTGGTTGGTTGCTTACGCATCTAAGAGGAATTGGAGGTTTCACATGCTTGTTTGGACACAGGAAGAATTCCAGGCCTTGTATGATGCAGATCTGATTTGGACGTGCTCTTGTGGATGTTTGGTTCTCATGGTGTTTTGAACAACTATATTCTTGAGTACGTAGTTTCCACTTACTCTTTCCCAGAATTTGTTGAGTTCCAATTCTTGTGAGAGCCCAGAGGATTTTATTTACACGGTATTCAGTTAGTGAATCAATATCTTGATCGTAACCCTAGATTTGGAAAGGAAGCCTATGGCTAGCTAAATCCCACCACATGCGGGGGGTAGGAGCAGGTTTGGTAAAGATGGTGGACCTAGTGGCAGAGAGGACAAAGAAAGAAAGGTGGCTTAAGTTTAATGAAGTGCATGTGAGATGGATCTGATGAAGTAGTGAGAGATCATGGAAAGAATGGTGTTGCAGAGGGAGATGGCTCATGAAGGATTTGGAGCTTACAAAGAAGACATGGAGCCAGAGCATTTGGAACTCCCCCATTTGGGAAAGCATGGAAGAGAACCCTCTTTAGGCTTTGGATGAGGGTGCACGTCGGATGAGAGATTACATGGACCACATGGGCATGCATCTGAACCTACCTAGAGACCTAGCCTTCTGCACTTGGTTTTCCAAATTATGACAGCAGTTAACAGTAAGCAAGCTAGTGTGAGCAGTAGAGTTGTAGTAGATAGAGTTAATTTGTAGTCAAGTTCAGGAGTTAATCAAGGGGATTATTCATCTATGGCATGGCAAATATCATTTATGTTATTTGGAGGTCCATTGGAGGTTTATTTTCTTGGTGCATCATCGACACAGAACATGGGGCACAGAATATTGGTACAACATCTAGATGTAGCACAACTTTACAGACTGTGGGAGTCTAGTTTAGCATGACCATTGGAACACAAGGTAGTGCATCCTCTAGTCCATTTTTCCTACTTCAAGAGGAGGATCAAGAGGGTCAGGTGGCTCAAGTGCTAGCGGATCTGGTGGATCTGGAGGTGGTGGAAACACAGGAGGAAATACAAGCTCTGGGTCTGGTGGGCATGGTCCGCACAAACCTCAGAAAATTTATATGGAGATGTCTCTTCATCTTCTAGAGTATAGAGGCATTGAAGATGCAGTTGAGCACATACATATGTGTGAAATACTAGGCACACCAAGGGGATTACAGCTCTAGAGCACAAGGTAAGTCAGTTTGTAACTACGTTGTAGGGGCACGTGCACAGCTGGTATAGAAAGTTTGATCCTGATCAGACTTGTGTGGATTATACAGTGTTGTGAGATGCCTTTTTAAAAGAGTTTTATATCCCTGAGTTTGAGTAGAAAATCATAAGCATGCTTAAAGATATTAAGTACGGCACTACTGAGAGTGTTTGAGAATATGATGCTCAGTTCAAGACTCTTCTATCTAAGTTATCTTATGACATCCACGCAAACCAACATGCACATTGGTTCATTGGAGGACTAATCATGCCTTTTAGAAGATCAGTTTCACATAAGACCTTTACAAATCCATGTAAGGCACTTGAAGTAGCTCTGCGTGTTGAGGTAGTAGGAAGTGTAGACATAGGAGTGAGCCCATTTTTGGAAGCTCAGATTGCAGCAATGGAAAAGTAGTTAGAGAAATTATCAGCTAATTCAGCACATGAGACACATAGTGGAATTTGGTGTACAGATTGTGAAGTAGAAGGGCATACTAAGGATAGTTTCCCTCGTAAATCAGTGCACTCATTATTACTAGATTGTGAGATATGTCATTTGGACCACAGTTCAAGTTGATGCCCATTGTTGCAGTGTGTGATAAGAAAGAATGTGTCCTGTTACTGTAAAGATTTGTAGGTCTTCCACTCATGATACTGGATATTGTAGGTTGATTGATCAGATTCATGATGCCATTGATATTGGTGTACAATGAAGACTGGTGTTACAAATAACTCTAAGGATAAGGGTGAACATCATGACTATGATCACAATGAGGGGTGTTCTAATGGAAAATTTGGTAGAGTTCGAGGATACCATGGAGGATTTAGAGGTCGAGGTCATGGGGGTGGAAGGAATGATTTCCCTCATGGAACTTGTTATACATGAGGATCTCCTGATCATTACAGGCATGAATGTCCTCAGAATATTGTCTGTTCTTTTTATGGAAAGAACCATAAGTATGAAGAATGCCCAGACTTATATGAACACTTGATTAAACATCATAAATAGGAAAATAAGGGTACGGGGATGGTTAGATTACAACACCCAGTAGAGGACCAATGGATGTCAAAGTTAGTGTCGGACCCTGAGTTAGTACCTATGAAAGATCACTACATGCATTGAGGTTGCACATGCCAGAGAGATTCTTCAACAGAAGCCTATGATTACTAAGGAGGAAGTATTACATGCAAAGTATCTAGACCCTATGCATCAAAAGGAGGTTTATCAAGAGACCATGGAGGTCATTCAAGAATTTACAGGGTGAGATATAGTGTTTGAAGGAACAGTCATGGAAGTTAGAACAAAAGAAAGCAGTTGAGATCCATCCAGACATATGTTGATGATTTGAAGGAGGTTTGTAAGATGTTGCACCAAGAGAACATTGTTTCATTGTTAGGGAACTGGTTGAAGGGAAACACTTTACACACTGTGACTTAGCATGAGAGATAAATTTTGCATGTTATCTTCCTTCCAGATAGTTTAGATTATGACAAGGAGATTACTCTAAATACCATTGTTGATGGTTGCCTTTTGAGTATTATATTGATCGACACAGGCATGGAAGTGAATGTACTCACTTTGGATGCGTGGGTTCAGATGGGTAGACCTCCATTTCAGCCATCCTCTAATGTTTTGTTCATGGAAAACTAGACTAAGGCCATGCCCATTGGAGTTTTAAAAGATGCATACATTAGTATTCATGGTGCCAAGTTTACTTGGGATTTTGAGGTATTAGCACTTGTAGAAGAAGACAATTTTCCTACATTACTTGGGAACCCTTGGTGTTATGAAAACAATGTTGACCTATGTTTCAATAAGGGGTATATCAATATTTGAGAATAAGGAATAACATGTCATTATCCCTTTGATAGATGGGAAATATGCACCTTATGTAGAACCCTTAAGTGAAGAAGACTTGAACATAATTTATGTGCACACCATTCGAGATCTGGAAGTTCTTGAGCCATCGAAGGAAGGAGTTCTCCAATGGGATGATGCACAATCCATGAGTGATACTACAAGTGTTGCATGTGACAACCGGGCACATGGAACTTATGAAATGGTTGGGCATGAAGTACAGTAGTGCAGCTACATGTTAGTAAGCCATGCAGTATTAGGTGTTTGGGCAACAACTAGGTACCAAGGTACACTGGTGAAGAGAATCCAAAATTATTCTTGCTTGCTATGGAAGTTCAGTGGGAATGTCAAGTAGAAAGAAGGAACATGTTAGTGTATACTCTTGCACTGATGACACCAGCGCTTGGTGGATGGTTCACATGGATAATCTTCTAGAGTGGAGAGAAGTGAGGATTCCTTTATTTGCTAGATTTTTTAGGAGTAATGCACCTAATTATATCTATGCATTTCATGGTAATGATCATGTTCAGCACCATGTTCAGAAGTGTGAGAGACTCTGGAAAGAGGGGCAGGAAGATTTACCACCTTCAATGTGGGTGAACAAGCTTTATTTCACCTTACGAGGTTACACACACGCATGGTATATCTATGCACACTTGAATAGAAAGAGACTGGAAATTGGTTAACTTATTGTAGGTATGATTCATACCTTTGACTATTTTTCTACTAAACCTCTAGTGAATGAGGCATTACATTTATGAAGTGCTTACTATGGGAGATAGTGCAAAGGTTGAAGAGCTCCTTCTAGGATTTTTTAGTGAGACTTGAAACTTGGAAGGTGTGCCTTTTGAAGAGGATTGAAATAGATAGCAGTGCTAAGTAAATGGGTGCACCTATAGAAAGAAAAGAGGTAAGATGGTCATACATAGTTGATGATGAAGAGGTTTTATGTCTCTTTGAGGATATTGAGGTCACACTAAAGGTGCATGTTTCCAGGTCTTCGGCGATAGTGCAGATGAAAAGGCATCACATGCTATCATGAGCCACCATGAGGACAAAGAAGGTAATATTGGAATGGACCTGATGACCTAAGGAGGCATTTCATTGGGGATTATCAAAGACCCAAGAAGTAGCCAAGATAATTGAGTTTGCGTGACTTCGCAGGATATCTATTCCCTCTCAAGGCTACCATGAATTAAAAGGTGGTACATGAATCTTTGAGGCTTTGTGTGATGAAGATCCAGTTCTGAAACCCAGGTCAACATAGTCTAGTTTCACTGAAATCAGAATCCTTAAGGATGAATTAACCTTAACTCTTCAAGGTAATTAGAAGAAATTGACAAAATGCTCTAAGTTTTCTTGGGATTAATTTATCCATGCAAGGAATCAAAGTGGGTTAGCCCTATGGTGATCAACATAAAGAAAGATGGAGGATCAAATTAGTGAAGACTCAAGAGTTCAAATTCAGCTTCATGTGTAATTGATCCTTTACACATTTATTGGATACCATGGTGATGGGGTACAGATATTATCCACAGGATGTGGCTTATCATCCAATGTGGGTTAGCTGAAAGCTTAAACCCAAGACTTAGATGGTTCCATAATCGTAGATTCCATGGGCTAGTTGCCATCATTGCAATGATAGATCAGATGTAACCTTAGATAAAAGTACTTAATTATTTATTCAAAGATTTCTACAGGAATTCTTGTAGATTAGGCTTATAGTTTCCATATTAGATAAATCAGAATTCAATGGTGAAAGGTCTTTGAAAACACCTTCTACACCAAAGGAGGAGGTATCCTCTTATGGCACTATGGCTCAATTGTATGATGAAGATCATTATTGGAATCCCACCTTATATTCAGATAAAAATGAACATATCATTGAGAATCCAAAGACCTAAACTAATCAAGAATTTAGTGAAAGTTGCTCGTGAGGAAGCCACTATGGCTTGGGTCAGAGCATTTCCATGTTGATTATTCTCGCCTTCATTAAATACTCATCCACACTTCTACTCTTCGGTCCATTTCTGTAAACATTAATCCATGATGGAAGGCTTACTAAATCCACTAACCACTTCAATCCACTTGGGCTTCAGAGTGCTCACATACTGAAAGTTTCCAACTTTCTGGAACTCAATGAGCCTCTCTTTTTAAGGCCATGAAAAATTCGTTAATTACAAGCTACTGTTGTTGCAAAATCAACAGCACCCCTGGATGAATAAATCAGGCTTCTAAGTTGATGTTTAGGCATCCAGTGTGATTGCACAACATTGAAACCTCTCTCCAAGTGTGGGACTTGTAAAATGAGAGAGGAATCTCCAGATTAGAGGCTGGTTCCTCAAACTCCTCTGATCAGATCTATTATTTTGCACAACTGCAAGGTTTAAATCCTAATTTTACTCTAATTTGCCAAGGAGACAGGGATAAGAAATGCAAAAATTCTAAAACTAAACTAAAATGGGTGATACACCAAAGGAGTGGTGAGAATTCTTGGACATCATGAAAACTTGACAAAATGAGAAATGGCAACATGGAACATGCATGCACAGGCCCAAAATGGAATTATTTGTTCACACAGAAAGCAAAAACTCCATACAAAGGACTTGAAGCATTCACAGAGCCTACATTGTGAACATTTTTCAAACATGCAAAATCCTTGTAGGCTCCAACACCAAAGAGGCAAGAAAAACCTGTTACAATTGGCTGGAAGGTCTGATGCATTCAAAATCACTTGTTGAAGGTGAAAACAAAAGTTTGCACAGTGAAAAAATTCCATTCCCTCCCCTTTGAAAAATGAGCCAAATCTGGCTTTTACAGTGCTGGGTCGACGCCTAGGAGAGAGAAAAGATGGGAAAACATGGGAGCCATTCCCCATTGACCAAAATGCATTAAAAACAGCATGGCCTTACAAACCCATGCCCTGACATTTTTGACCATGCTGGAGAAGAATGGACCCATTTTGCATTAAAAAACGGCAAGCTGTTGAAACATCAATTCTTCCATGACTGCAGATGTACCAGAAGCATTTTTTGGATTTTCTCCCTCCAAACTGTCACCAAAATTCAAAATTTTGAGGAATCTTTTAGACATTTCACCAGTCTTTCCATTGCATATAAAGAACATGAAAATCTGAGCTCTGGATCGAAAGTTATGGCCATTTGAAGTTTTAGGGAAAAAATAGGCCAAAATTTGGCGCATTAAAAAGGAATTTTTACCCTTTTTCATTTGAAATTTTTCCTCGACACCTGGCCCACATGGCAGATTGCTGATGTGGTCGCTTGGAGGCTGATTCACTGTGGCGGACTGTCCAAGGGAAAATTTCCCACAAAAAACTTCAGAGCCATAACTTGAAAAATACGTGGAGTTAGGAGGAAATATTTACCTTTCTAGAAAGCTGAGAAAGAGCTCTATCCAATGGTGTCATTTCCAGAAGGTTTTGAGTGCCTAAAAAGTAAAAATTTTGTGACTGAGGCACAACTAGAAGGAAAGAATGAAAGGGAGTTAGCCACAAAATGAGCAGGGGGCACATTTTGGATAACAATTTTGGCGACTCAGAGGGGTCATCTGCCTGCTAGATGAATGACCAGTTGCCTGAAGCAATCCATTGGGCATGGAGTCATGAGTAGTATCCTGAAAACTGATCTGAACTTTGAAAACTTCCCTCTGAGCCACTTGAATCCCACTGGACATGGAGTTGTTCTCACCAAAATGCCATCAAAATGAACTGTGCAAGAGCAAAACCAGCAGCACCAAAAACTATGTACAAACTGAAAATCATACATGCTCCAAATGGAACATGCAGAGTGTGCACAAGCACTTCTTCTACTGAAAGAAAACCTACCTACTCTACTCTAACTGGAAGCAAAGGTGAGCTAAACAAACCTTGCAACTGGTTGTGAAAATAGCTTCCTTTCTTCAAAATTGGCAGCCATGCAAATGATTTGGAGCTGAGTATGGCTGATTGGATGAGTGGAAAATCAACAAGAAGCTGGTCTTCTACCCAAATTAGCAAGGTGTCAACTGAAAACAAATCCAATACCTCTTTTAGTTGCTCTGCATTTGGATTGGAGAGGTATGACAACTGATCCTTGGAACTTTGCAGCTCATCCTCATGCTTAGAAGCAAGCATGACTGGTTGTGGCTTCTCCTTTGGCTCCAATGAAGCCAAATACCTGATTGGGCAAGGTCTGATCCATTTGATATGCCCATAACTCTGATTTTCAATTCCAAGAATGGAGTCTTCTTGTAGACCTTCTTGAATGGATGGTGTGGAAGCAATGGTAGAAATTTTCTTCCCTTTCTCTTCCTCCAATGAAGAACATGGAAGATTTAAATCTTCCAATCTTGATTCCAAAGAGCTGCTATAAGATGCAGGCTACTACAAATGAATGTCTCCTCCATGACAGCAGGCTCTTGTGTTTGGAAGATGGATGATGAAAGAGAGAATGGTGAAACTCAACTGGTTCTTCTTCATCAAAACAGTCCTCCAAATCAGACAGGTAAACTACCTCATTGCTGTCCTGCTGCAAATGTTCAACCTCTCCCATGGTGTTCTCTTGATCTGTAACTTGATCACCATGGTTTCTTTCATCCTCCAACATTGAGTTTGAGAGATCAAACTCTTCTTCAGTACTAGAACTTGAGAGAGATGAAGTAGAAAGAAGAACTGAAGGTTCTTCTATAACCTACTTTGTGCTCAAAGCCTTTGGATCTGCACTTTTCTCCCCCACAGCTAGAATGTGCTCCTCTTCTTTTGGATTTGGAGCAGCTTCTCCTTCCTCTTGCTGTCCCTGATGGCTGATTTTTGCTCTTGAATTGAAAGCATCCTTCCTTCAAATGAGGACAAGTTGTCAAGATCATTCTTCAATGGCTATTGTGTTCTTGAATTGGACAAATTGATTGGAACATGCAACTCCTTTGCTTTTCTCTTCTTCTGCTGCAACAAAATCAGTCCTTGACCACCATTTGTTCTTCAACTCTAACCTCTTCTGAAGGTTTCACCATCAAAGGGATCTTTGTCATCCCAAATTTAAGAGCCCAAACTCTTCAAAATTTGAATTTCTTCATCCTTGTTTGGCTCTTCTTCTTGCTGTCTTTCCTGACTGATTTTTACAATTTCTTCTTCCCAACATGGATTTGGGAATGCAAGAGGAGGGGTGGGTTGTAACTCAATTGATTTTGTAAATTTTTTGTGGTGGTGGAGGAGGTAGAAACTCTTGTTTCTTTGGAGGAGAGGGTATTTCTTTAGCTCTTGTGGAGGGGATGACTGTTTGGAAGGGAAAAGGAAAGAAGAATTGAGATGAGGTGGAAGACTAGGGAGGTGGAGAAATGGATTCAACACTTGGGACAGCAGATGGAGAGTTTAAAACTTGACACTTGCTGAGATGAAACAGATTGGGAAAGAGGAAAAGAAAAGGCATGAGATGGTGTGCTTACCTATTGACAAGGTTGCTGAATACTACTCTCATACACCTCTATTCCTTCAATCTACTTTGCAAGCAATGGCAGCATTGCAATCATGAAGTCAAGCTTCTCTTGAGGGCTGTAATGCCTTGGAAAAGGTCCCACCCATGGACAGGGTGCTCCACAACCGATTCCAAATGCTTTCATTTGTGCTTGAGCCCTGGATTGCACCATGTTTACTTCCATCTTTTGGATTTTCTCCAACAGACCAGCATCTTGCATCTGATTGTCTTCATTGTATGCACACCCTTGCTCTTGGAAAGCTCCATAGCCAAACTGATTTTGGCATTGCTGCTCATATGGGTATGCATGCTGATTTGAATTTGATCAAAATGCTGATTTAGAGGATTTGTAAAACATACAGGAGCTGGAATATATTGCTGTTGTTGTAAATGTGAATTCCATGATGGAAATGGAGTCATGATTGCACAACTTCATGGAATCTAAAAGAATGAAAGAGATGGAAAGAAGAATGGATGGAAATGAATGGAAAGGAGGTCTGCAACTTCAGAGAATGGGTTGCTGATCAGATGGAGTCGCCAGATGTGTTTGCAAGTGCCTCCAAAGGCTGAAATCTTCACAGGAACACACCAACCTGCAAAAGATGAAGTGGAAGACCTCTAAGGTCCCACCGGGCGTGCCAAAACTGTTGTTGCAAATCAGCAGCACCCCTGGATGTTAATCAGGTTTCTAAGTTGATGTTTCAGGCATCCAGTGTGATTGCACAACATTGAAACCTCTCCCCAAGTGTGGGACTTGTAAAATGGGAAAGGAATCTCCAGATTAGAGGCTGGTTCCTCAAACTCCTCTGATCAGATCTATTATTTGCACAACTGCAGAGGTTTAAATCCTAATCCTACTCTAAATTGCAAGGAGACAGAGATAAGAAATGCAAAAATTAAAACTAAACTAAAGGGTGATACACCAAAGGAGTGGTGAACACTTCTTGCTCATGAAAATTGACACAAATTCAGAAATGGGAACATGGAAACATCATGCACAAGCTGATAAGATGTAATCAAGGTCTTGAAATGAAGCAAAACAATACATATAAAGGACTGAAAGCATTCACAGAGCCTGCATTGTGAACATTTCAAACATGTCAAAATACCTTGCATTCCAGAGATCAAAGAGGCAAGAAAAAAAATGAGCAAGGATACAATCATGGAAAAACACGTTTGATACTTGCACAAATCACTTGTTGAAGGTGAAAGGAAAAGAAGCCATGCTAGAGCAAAAAAGTGTTTAACCCCTCAGGAAAAATGAGCCAAATCTGGCTTTTACAAATGCATGGGTCGAGCCCAGGAGAGAGAAAACGTGCAAAAAATGCGGGAGCCATTCCCCATTGACCAAAATGCATTAAAAATAGCATGGGGTCCTTACAAACCCATTCCCTAACATTTTTGACCATGCTGGAGAAGAATACGACCCATTTTGCATTAAAATTGGTTGTTGAAACGTCAGTTTTGTCCATGGGCGCGTACCAGAAGTATTTTTTGATTTTATCCCTCCAAAATGAACCAAAATTCAAAATTGACTATGGAATCATGTAGATAATTTCACCAGCTTTCCATTGATATAAAGAACGCAAAAATCTGAGCTCTGGATCAAAAGTTATGGCCCTTTGAAGATTTAGGGCAAAAACAGGCCAAAATCGGATCGGCGGGCAAAAAGTTTGAATTTTTACCCAATTTTTTTGGAAAATTTTTCAAATTTTCCCCACACTCCGCCACTCCAGGTGCCACGTGGCAGCATTCTGATTGGCTGCGGACCTTGCAAGGGAAAATTTTCCACAAAAACTCCACCGAGCCATAACTTGAAAAATACGTGGAGTTAGGAGGAAAACTTTACCTTTCTGGAAAGCTGAGAAAGAGCTCTATCCAATGGTGTCATTTCCAGAAGGTTTTGAGTGCCTAAAAAGTAAAAATTTATGACTGAGGCACAATAGAAGGAAAGAATGAAAGGGAGTTAGCCACAAAATGAGTAGGGGGCACATTTGGATAACAGCTCCTATTCGCTCGGATAACAGCTCCAAACTTTCCATGTGGTCCTCCAATGGAGCATGCTCCTTTGATCTGAGCTCTCCACTCTTTTGCAATGATGTCTTTCCGGATCCTTCCATCAAATGCATTGAATATTCCTTTCTTGACCATCAAGTTGCTAGGTTGGCACCTTATCCACTCTGCATACTAGTCAGGTCACACTTTTCTCGTGTGCTTCCTGCTGAACACCTGAATATGGCTAAGTCCCAAAACCTATCCCCCTTGCGCATGTGCAGTGTGTTCTACTAAACCCTACTAAAAACCTATCATTGCACACTTTCACCCACACACCCTTCTTCAAATAGGTCCCACATGCCCATGTGCTTTCTTGTACTTAGCCAATATTTTGGGGCCCAACATCACCCCACACTACTAATGTTCTCCATCATTGGAAACACTTCTCTTTAATGAATAAAGAATGACGGGATCTGAATAGTGGCAAAAAGAATGAAGGAATTAAGAATTGGGAGAAGGAATGAAAGAATGGGGAAATGAAAGAGAACAATGCTTATTTTTGAAGGAGGAGAGGTAAATCCTTCCCTATTTCTACCTCTAGTTTTTCCCTGGCATCAACCTCACTCTGAAATTTGCTGACAGAGGTCTCCGACTAGGGAAATCACCCCCTCAAAACTTAGTTCCTCCCCTTTGGCACTCATTGTCTCAACAATACTCTCCAATTATTTTCCCAAGTCATCAAGTGCATCCATCCTGCAGGTGATCTAGGGGTATAATTCCTTTAGCCAGCTTTTGATCGAGCCTCGCAAGGTCTCGATAGCTTCTGAATTATTTTCTACCTCGGCTAGGATTTTATCCCTTTCTACTCTGTTCCCCTTATTCTTCTCTTGAAACTCCTTGAGTTCCATTTCATGTGTAGTGACTAGGATGCTTTCCACTCTATCTCTATCAGTGTAATTGTCATATGTAGCTTCAGCAACTTATGCGTCGACCTATACCTCTGCAAGGAGTTTGGTATATCGAGCAACATCTCAACAACCTTTAACTTTTCTTCCTTTTCTTATCACGCCAGCACCTATTCTAGAGATTCTAAAGTGAGTGGTCATCTCTCCATAATGAGAATGCTAGTCAAATCCTCCAAGCATTGCAAGGATGATTCATATTTTTTCTCAATTAGTGCTAGGTTGGGATGCTTTAAGACAATAACATCCGTAATCATCTCAATTTTCTTGTGTAATCCGCACACCCTTGCCTTCTCTTCTTTCAGTTCATGCCTTAACTGTGCACTGATAATCTCTTCTTGCTTCAAGTCTTTTCTCTTCTCAATGAGCTCCTCCTTTTTCTTCTCCAATTCCTCCTCTAGGAATCTCACCCTATCATTCCTCCCAAAAAATTTGGCCTCAATCTCAACTAAAACTTTGTTGAGTGCATTACAAACTTTCTCATCTGAAAATTGTTGAGAATTTACCAAGGGATTTACTCCTTTCTTCTCTGGGACCTTCATCAGTGCTCTCTGACTTACCTTCAAACTCAGGTTCATCCACGTGGGACTCGAACGCCCAAGATAACATCTTTCTTGGTTCGTGGATATGCACCTTCTTCATCAAATGAAGTCATAGCTAGGAGTTGTTCTGTTGGTACATGTGCTCTGGAAGTGCACATGCATAACACCTTTCTTGGATCATTAATGTATCCCATTCCTTTCCCTTGTGCTTCCATTACACCCTTCCCACCTGTTCACGTAGCCCTTGGGAAGCTTACTTCCAAATTGGGATTCCCACCCATGCTGCATATTCTTTCCCAACGCTCTCTTCTTCCATTTCCTTCAAAATTTCATCTGTGCTCCACTCCAACTCCTGCTCCACCAAGTCCTTAATGATGCCCACTACTTCTCTTTCCATGGATTCTTCCACTTGTTCCTTGGTGAGGCTTGGGGTTCTCTGATTTTTGGTGCTTACCTCTTCGCTCACCCCCTTGCCTTGATCATCTGCTTCCTCCTCATCATTCTTCTCTTCATCTTCCTCCTCCTCAGAGTCATGTACATTATATACTAGATGGTCTTGACCTCCCTCAGGCTCTTCATCATCCCTATCACCAATGTAGGCCTCTAGGCTCTCTGTTTCCTCTGAGTCTACCTTTTCTACCACCTTTTGCTTCTTCCTAACTGGTGATTCTAGTATAGGAGATTCTTCCTTCTCTTTCTCCTTAATAGGTGACATCTTCCTTGGTGATTCTTCATGTGTGAGGGGTCCTTCATGATCTGGTGCCTCTTCTTCTGGGGTCTTTTCCTTGACTAGGGACTTCTTCCTGCGTGTGTAATTGCTAGGCTTAGCACTTGCTTTTGGCACGCCCCACAGATTGTGTTGTTTACACACTTGTGCCTTCTTCTCCTGCACCTCTTCTCTTTCCCTCTTCTTTGGTGTGGCCTTTTTCCTCCCTATGGGGTCTTCTAGAATGGAGACATCACTCTCTAGATAGGTGCCTTTCTCAAACTTAGGCCTTATGCATAGATATACCCTTGTTGCAGCCCTTCCGGTGATCGAAAACGTTATCGACTTCATCATTTGTACTTCGTGGGAGACATACTTCTCCACGTTTGTGCACTTCTTAGGGTATACGAAATTCAGATGTAGCTCACGGTGGTCTTGGTCTACCTCACTAAGGTCGAACCTTAGCCTTTTGGCCTCCTTGAACCGGTTGACCCTTGCTTGGAAGTATTGTGTGGTGAAGGAGAAAGGTAGCTTGCACCATGGACTCTTAGTCCCATCTGTCAATGTAAACTTGCCAATGAAGAAATTTTGATATACTGCAAACTCTACCTCTCCATCCACGAGCATGGGAAACTACTCAGGGATCCTCCACTCTACCCCAAATGCATCACACATTCACTTGTACTTTTTTTCTAGGCATGTCCTTGTGAGTGGCTGTCATGGTCTCACATGTATATTTCTCAAACCTTTTCACGGGTGAGAGATTTTCTTTTGGATACTCCCATATGAATTTCTCCATCCCATTGGGCACTCTGATATCCGAGAAGACGATGGTGAGGAGAATGTTTCTGAATAGTATCTTTTCTCCTTCCTTTGCACTACTTATGATCTCATCCGTAATAAAGGTGGACAAGTTATAGATGGTCCCTTCTGAGATCTTCTGGCATACATTTAACCATGCCTTGTTTACTTGCATCCATATTTCTTGATCATTAAGCTTGGTGACTAAGCACGTGGCCATCCTCATAACAAGGTTGGGGATTTCTGCGATGTCAAAGTACCATGAACCCTTTTTGTAGTCATAAGCCTCTACCATTTCCTTGATGGCTTCCTTATCCTCCAAGTCATCGTCTATGGATTATCCTTCACAATTTAGGCCAGTGAACTTGGATATAAGCTGAGGGGTTATGTGCATCTTGAGACCTACAAAATAGAAGTGGTCTTCATGTACGCGCGAAATCAACCATTGATATAGCTGCTTGGGCTTTCTAAAATAAGGCAACTCATATAGTTGTAACAACCCTACCTTCTCCAACTTTACCTTTACTTCATCACTATATATTGGCATTCTGTCTGGTGTCCTCTTGTTAGTTGGACAAACCAGTTCCAATGCCATTTCTTTCTCAGTAGTGCTCATGCGATGGTTGTAATCACTCATAGCCATTTGTCTCAAGTGTGACACCCACTCTTTCCCTAACAATACTCCATCTAGGTACTACATTTCTACATACCATTCTTCATTGGAGCTAATGACAGTAGCTATTTGCTTTCCTTTTCCCTTTACATTCCATTTCTTTGGTGAAATGGTCACCTTTTTTGGTGCCATGTATTCTTTCTAGGCTATAACCTAAATCCCCCTTTCTTGCTCTTGATCTACTACTCTTCTCAACTTTGAGGCTCCACTCTATAAAGAATCCTCCTTCTTCCATGCCCTAGCTGCCAAACCCTAACTAGGAACAACTTCTTCCACAAGACAACACATTCTAAAAAGAACTCTCCCCATGCCCATGTACTCCCACTCCGGTTTGCAGATCAACTGTAGTCACACACTTAGATCTTTATGATTCTTCTTCCTTCGCACAAATTTCTATGGATACCCTAGTTCAAAGAGCTCTTTCACTTCATAATCGTAAGGTAAATAATAATTGCCTGACTTCATACTTATATTTTTCTCCTCTCTAACAATAAATGCTATACCACCTACCAACGTACTTAGCATTAAATGTGGATTTTTCCACTAGACTGACCTTAAGCACCCTTACCCACATGCCCAATCCTACGTGAAAAACCTTCTACAACCTTCTGGTGCACAAAAATCCAATCTGACCAAAGACTCTTATGCACGCGTCTACAGCACCAAAGGCACTTCTTCTGTCCTTTACCTGATTTTTTCCCTCGCCTACCTCATGTTGTTCCTACACTCTTCATCCTTTGTACGTGGTCTTTGTTATAGCCTTCTTGACACCACAATTCATTATCCACCATTTCCCCACACACTTTCTCAACCTTACATGCTTCCTTCTACTGGGCCATTCAACTTTTACTACTGGCTTATACTTTACTTTGCACTACTCCACCCCACACTAAAATAGATGTGCGGTCCTCTACGCATACACAACCTTAGAAAAATAATGTGGTTACCAACAAACAAGGCACAAAATAACATAAATAGAAAGGAACAAGCAACGAGAAAGGGAAACACAAGAAAGGAAAAAGCATTAAAGGGAAATCCTAAACTAACTGGAAAATACTGCCTTATTTACAAACACCATGAAGACTTATTTATAGTAGGGCTTTAGCCTACTCCCATTGAAATGGCTAGGTAACTTCGTCCCATCCAGCACTTGTAACTGACATGCACCTAAATCAAGGATGTATGAGATGATGTATGGTCCTAACCAATGGACTTTCAACTTCCTAGGATGGCGCAAAAACTTGGAATGATATAAAAAAAACATCAACCCAACCTCAAATTGTTTTTTCTTGATATGACGAACATGCCACGCCTTTTTTATTTCCTTTTAGTCTTTTGACTCCATATAGCAAGTGATTGACTCTCATCTGACTACATCAAATTATCAATCCTCTCTTCCAGCACTTGTTCATCATCCAGTCCTCCTACGCAAACTATACACAACAATGGTAACATGAATTCAACTGGAAAAACAGCCTCCATGCGCCAAACACCAACTGAAATGGTGTGGCCTTGTTCAATATTTTGTAGGTTGTCATGTATGCCCATAGAACGGATGATACTTTGTCATCCCAATCTTGTCTTCCAACGTCACAGATCTTGGTCAATGTGTGACTTAGTATTTTTTTTAAATGCCTCAGCAGTTCCATTTTCTTGAGGGATGATAAGGGGTAGTCTTGTGATGGGCCACCATAAATTCTACTAACAGAATCCTGATGTGTTTCATTGAGAAAATGTGTACCCCTATCACTTGTCAAGCTCAAAGGACATCCATACCTACTGATTATGTTCTCCCATAAAAATCTAGATAGTTGTTGCTGCAGTGACAATCCTTTGTAGGTGCTGCCTCTGCCCATCTTATCAATTAATCAGTGCAAGTAATGATATAACGCGAACCAGTCCTTCACGCGGCTGGTAAAATTGGCCCTACAAAGTCGATTGCCCATTTTTCAAATGGTTCAGCATTGGCTATTGGTTACAAGGGAATTTCATCCCTCTTCCCAGGTTTTCCAAGGTACTGGCAATGGTCACAGGCCTTGCAAAACTCAATACAATCTTGGTATATGGTTTCCCACTAAATCCCTTCTAGTAGAATCTTCCACACGGTAGCATTTCCTGCATAGTGTCCTCCTGCAATCCCACCATGCACTTCCTCCATAATTGCCACACTCATGTTCCAATACGCATCGGCACAGAACCTCATCATGACCTAACTTATACAGATCTCCACTAATCAACATGTAGGGCATGGCACGTATTACTAACTGCTTCCTCTCTAAAGCCTTCATCCCTTCTCGGCCGGTGCCACACCAGTTTTCAAGAATACATTGTGATATCTTCTAAGTCTGAGGGTGCACGCACCATAACCTAAATAGTTGTGCATCTGGCATGGTATCCTCAATGCTTTGCATGTCCTCCCCTGAGTCAATCCTTGATAAGTGGTCAGGTCTAAATTTCTTTTCCCGGTTTTACAACCACCGTGAACTCAAATTCTTGGAATAATAGGACCCAACGACATATGCACCCTTGTAAAATGACCTTGTTCACTAATTATTTCAATGCCATGTGGTCTGTATAGAATATAAAGGGTGTTACTAATAGGTATTGTCTGAACTTATGTAGCGCATAGATCATTGATAGTTCCTCGCACTTAGTAGTTGTGTAATTTTGTTCTACCTTTGTGTTAACTTTCTACTTGCAAAACATCAAAGGGGTGATCAATAACCCCCTCACAAGTTTTTTCTAGTACTGCTCCCATGGCTATTCCTGAGGTATCAACATGAACATGGAAAGGCTTATCCCAAGAAGGAAAATGTAGTATGAGCGAAGTGAAAAATCTATCCTTCAAAGTGTCAAATGCCTTCTGCTGCACCTCTCCCCAATGAAAGGAACTCTTGTGCTTTAGTAATTCCTCCAAGGGCACGAAGATCTTGGCATACCCCTTAATAAATTTCCTGTAGTACCCCATATGTCCAAAGAATACATGCACTGTAACACTCTAACTAGTAGGCTCCCCTAATCCCACAATAACTACAACTTTGGCGGGATCCACCAACAAGCCTTCCTTACATATAATATGCCCCAACATGGTTCCAAATGGAGTAGCAAAGACACATTTCTTAATGTTGAGGGATATCCTCAACTGTCGACATCTCTCAAACATCAACCTCAAATTTTCACAATGGTATTTTACTAGCCCATACATAGTCCAGTCATCTAGGTAAACTTGAAGAAATTTATGGATGAAGTCCTGAAATGTTAGTACCA
>JAHRHJ020003641.1:0-133977 GCA_019776745.2 Taxus chinensis | reverse complement strand
ATTTGTCATTTTGGTCAAGGAAAAACAAGATTTTTACACCAATGGGGAAGAAGTACAGACTTGTTGGAGCTTCATTCACTTGTTGCTTAAGGTATTGTTGATCATATTTCTAGACTATATCACTTTGAGGGTTTTGATGACACTTTTCTTCTATAGGGACAAGATTGGTTTCTCATGCAAATTTAAAGAATAAGTTTTGGTACATGAAAGAGATTTGGACATCTTAATTACAAATATTTGAAAGGAGTTGAGAAATCATGGTATGGTTGATGGTCTTCCTAGAGTTTCTAGTCTTGAGGGAGTTTTCTCATGGCTATGCATTAGGGAAACAACACCAAGATCGATTTCCTAAGAATTTTTCCAAGAGAGTCTTCTTTACCACTTGAGCTTGTGCATAGTGACTTGATTGTTTTACCTACCCCCCCCTCTTTCAATGGAGCTAAGTATGCACTTATGTTTATTGATAATTTCTCGAGGCGTACTTGGGTTTATTGTTCTCAAGTACAAAAGTGATGTTTTTTCACACTTCAAAGTATTCAAGGATTTGGTTGAGAAATAATATTCTAGTTGCATAAAAAACCTTCACACTAATAATGGGGGGAGTACTTCAACAATGATTTTTTTGAATTTTTGGCAACTCATGGAATTATTCACCAGCATTTTGTTCCTCATACTCCACAAGAGAATGACTTAGCAAAAAGGAAGAATCAAACTTTGAAGAAAATGGATAACTACATGATGCATTCTAGAGATTTATCACTTATCTACTGGGCAGAAGTAGTTAATTGTGCCAACTACATTCAAAATCACACACCACACAAAGAACTTGAGCATTTGACTCCAAAGGAATCTTGATCCAACACTAAGCTAGATATCTCATTTTTTTGAGTCTTTGGGAGTCATGCTTGGGCTTTTGTGCCTAAGAAGAAAAGGAAAGCCTTGGATAAGAAGATAAAAACCTTGATTCTTGTAGGGTATTGTGAGGACATGAGATCTTATAAAAGTTTATATCCTGATACACATGATGTTATTTTTTGAACACATGTTTAATTTGATGAGAACGTTTCACTCCTCATGATTCTTCATCTTCTTCCATTCCTTCTTCTTCTTCATCTGATCTTGAGGATCCTTTCTTTGAGGAGATTAATGAGAAGGTTATAGATGCCATTGAGGATCCTATTCCCACTGATGTTTTCACTTTGCCTAAGTGGGCTTGTACTACAATTTCTTAGGCAACACATTTCATAGAGGATCTTCCACCCACTAGGCATCATCATGCACATTCTACTGGTTATGGACTTTTGTGTCAGGAAATTTTCTGAGGATCCATAATATTTTTTCAAAGGCTCATGGGATACCAGGAGTGGGATGATGTGATGACAGCTGAGTATTCTTATTTGATGAAGAATCATACTTGGTATTAGGTATCTCTTTCTAAAGGAAGAAAGATGGTTAGCTGTAAGTGGGTATATCGAACCAAATACGCAGCTGATGGGTCCATTGACAAGGATAAGGCTCGTCTTGTTGTAAAGGGTTTTTCACAAGTCGAAGGTATTGATTACTCTGATACTTTTGCACCCATTGCCAAGATAGATTCTGTACGCCTTGTAATTGCTATTGCTGCATCATGGGGGTGGCCCGTATACCAGATGGACATAAGTGGACGTGAAGAGTGCCTTATTACATGAAGATCTACAAGAGGAAATATATATGGAGCATCCGGCTGGATTTTTTTAGGATTCTTCTCTTGTTTGTCAGCTCCAAAGGTATCTCTACGGTCTCAAACAAGCCCCTCGGGCTTGGTATGAGAAGATGGATTCTCTTTTCTTCTATCTACTAGTTTTGTTCGTTGCCATTCTGATCATACAGTGTATCTCCAGCATGTTGGTGAGGATATTGTGATACTAGTCTTGTATGTTGATGATCTGTTACTTGCTATAATCTCTTCTTCCCACATTTAGAGTATTCAGAGGGATATTTCTACATAGTTTGACATGACAGATCTTGGGCTATTGCATTATTTCTTGGGTTTGTAGATTTCTCAGACAGATTCAGGGATTCATTTGAGTCAGCAAAAGTACACCCATAATCTTCTTTAGGTGTTTTGATATGGCTGGTTGCAAGCCAAGGTCCATCTCCTTTTCAATCTGGGGTTACTCTTACATCCACATGTACCACACAACTTTGTGATCCTACATTGTATAAGCATTTGGTTGGGAGTCTCATGTGCTTGACCCATACTCACCCTGCTATTTCATTTGCAGTAGGGCTTGTATCTCGGTTTGCACATTCTCCTCATATTAGTCGTTGGCAGGATGTTAAAAGGATTTTACGCTATTTACATGGCACTTCCCACTTTGGCATACACTACACTAGGGGTTCTTATTAGTTGGTTGGGTATACAGATTTAGATTGGGACAGGTTCTATTGATGATAGGCGTTTCACTTTTGGATATCTTTTTTTCTTGGTTCTTCTCCAGTTGTTTGGGCATGTAAAAATCAATAGGCTATTGTATTTTCATCTTCAGAGGCAGAGTACATGGCAGTAGTTACAGTGAGTTCAGTAGATTCTTTGGCTTCGACAATTATTGATAGAGTTTGGATTCCCACAGGATTCACTGAACCGTACTTTGGTGTGACAACCAAAGTGTAATTCACATTTCTCGCAACCATGTTGAGCACAAGCGGACCAAGCATATTGAGATACACATCCACTTCGTTTGGTAGCATTCAGGATGGATCAGTACACATTCAGGATGGATTTTTTTCTTGGAGTACATTCCGATTCAGCAGCAGGTTGTGGACATCTTTACGAAGCCTTTTGCATCACCTCGCTACCTTGAGTTGTGTGGACATGCTTGGGGTTTCGGAATTGATTCTTGGGGGGTGTTCGTGAGAACATCTTCCTTCTTCTTCGTTCTCTTTCCTTCTAGCAGGATTCTTTCCTACTTTTGGTTTGAGATTTCTTCATGGATATATTGTACATGAGTACCTGATCAGGCCCAGTTGTCAGGACTCATACTATGGATATGCCACTTCTATTTTTGGCCCCTAGCTTCACTTGAGGGGGGTGTTAGAGTAGGTATTTACCTTAGCTCATGTTCACCTAGGTACTTTATTTACCTTTATTGTATTTATCCTCACCCACTTATGTGTGTGGATATTTCTTTTATTTTATTTAGATATTAGGAGATATTATCTAGTTGTTAGGTATAGTTATTTCCTTGATCTATGGTATTGACTAGATCCTTGATGTCTAGTTCTCTCCTAAATCTATGGTCTTGACTAGTTCTTTGATGACTAGTTATTTCCTTGATTTATGGCTTGATCTACGACCTTGACTGGTTCTTAGATTGTTATTCCTTGCCTATATAAGCAAGGCCCATTCTCATTGTATTGCATTGAGTTCCATAATAATATATGATATTGCTGCTCATTTGTTTGCAAAGGTTTTATGTAAAGTTATTTTGGTGAATTGCTTTCATCTTATTGATCATGGTGTTTGATTAGCATTTGTGTTCTTGGGCTTGGTACGATCTGGTTATTGTTCCTTTCAGCTAGAATTGAATGAATTAATTCATAACATTTATGTTGAGCTTGAAGATATTATGGTCACCAAAATGTTAGCCAATTCTTCTTTGGATGTATCTTGGAAGTTATTTTTTCTAGTAATGGTATAAAATTTGAATTAACAGTTTATGTGATTTTATGATATTGTTTAGAACATTATTTATTGAAATGTAATAAATATAAAAGATTATTAAATGACAGGGGTAAATTTTTTTTAGTTCCTTTCCTAGATGAAATTATTTGCTAGGATTCATTGTATAATGACAACTAAAGACAAATGATTCAATAGCATACCTATTTTGTAGAAAACCCATATGTAAAGATTCAAGATTTTAATAGATTCAATGGACACAAATTGGACTATATGTCACACATGCACAACCTGAGCATGTAGTTGGGGGTCACTATATCCTCTGTCAAGAAAAAATCCATAAATGGACTTCCAAATAGTGAGAAGAGTGGTTTCGAAACACCTCAATGTGGAGATGACATGAAATTCATGCCATGAAGGGTCTCTATGTGAATAATCCAAGACTTCTGTAGAGACCTACAAGAAGACAAGGAGTACACGCATTGAATGGGTCAAGACTAAATACCTCAAGTTGCCACAATAGTGGTTAATCTATAGAGAAGTTATGAACACAGGTTTCAGGACCCAAATGTAGTTCTTTGTGTCAAATATGTAACCATATGAGGCAGGAGAAAACACTTCTGCCCTAGGTACTCTTGAAGAGGAACTCTCAATCTAGTGATAAATAAATGGTAGAAAATTTCCAATTACAATTGTGAATTTATGGACTAGAATATGCAATTACCCAAAAGATTTCATGTAGAATTAGATTGTGCATTGATGAATTTAGATATGTGGATGCAAATGCAATCTTATTGGATAGCATGTATAAGTGAAATATTGATACAAGTAGAATATGCCCTATTAATATTTAAGTTATGGTCTCATAACTTTTATTGCTTTATATTTTCACTTTCTCTAATTTCATGTACGTCAATTAACCCCGAAAAGGTTAGTCCTCCAAGAAAGGGGTAAACATGAAAAATGAGCTTCCAAGATATCCAAAAAAATTGGAAAGTCTAAAGGATATATCTTGCCCCCAGGTAGGACCAGGGTGCCCATGGGCACCCCAACGATCGCATAAATATTTAATAATCCATTCCATGAATATGTAACTAAAATTTTATGTTGGCCATAATTAGAAATGAGATTTAGCACATGATTTACAAGACGATAGTGGAATAAAATAAATTAAACAAGATGGATCCAAAATGGGACAGGAAAGTCTTTACGAATTATTCTAAATATAAATCCAGGATAGAATAAGAATGATTAAAATGACATTATTTTATGATTAACAGGATAGCTGTTACTCATATCTTGGTTTGAAATGCATAACAATAGCAATTCCTAATCACTACACATATAAAATGTATTACATAGCATTTAACACGTGATCACTGTTTACTGTAGACATAAAACATTTATGTGTTATTGACATGGGAGTTTCTTATTTAAAATAAAAAATGTCATAATATTTTCAATTTAATATTAATTTCATGAGTGGGATTAGCTTTCTTGGTATTTATGGATTTCTAATAAATAAGAAATAAACATCATGCTACACCACTATGGAAACTAGTCCAATTGGACAAAGCTCTTAGTGATTATAAATCATTTTGGGCAACTTAAACATGGTATAAGTACTTAGGTAATTTCAAGGATTGGTCTACATTAAAATATTTGCAATAGTTCATTTAAATTCTGGACAATTACTTCACATGCATTTGTTTCTAAAAATAGGATGGAGAAGCATATTTAGGTTTCCTGGATATGTTAATAACTGTACATGTGTAGAAGTTTTTTTTTTAATCCATACATGTAAAAGAGACATAGGGCTGAGATACCATGGACTCAAAATCCTTGTAATACAAACTAATCAATCATTATATTATTTTGACTTATTGTCATTAGTGGTGTCAAGTTGTTTTAAAGAAGTTACATTACTGGAAAGGGTAGTACATGGCATGATCTTTATAATTACATTTCAAGTGTCATACCAAGAAGTATGAGGGAACTACCTTAGTAGTCCGATGAAGAAATATTTGATGTCCCAAACGTGTACATTAATGAGGAGTGTAAGAGCATGTGAACATTAACACTACATTCAAGAATAGTTTTGAAATTATTTGACCCTTCAAATCTTGTGAAAAATATGTCTCCATAAAAAAACTAATTCCTAAATTTCCAATGCCTATTTGTGGTCCCTTTTAGAATCTAGGCTTAAAAAAATTAATCTTGGGTCTTACACAGGGATACTAGGATGCACAATCACAGATGTTTTCAGAAGAACCTAGACCTATATTGGGATGCAAATAGGGAGTTCTTGAATGTAATTCTAACAATTTCCTGTCGGATAAATATTGGAAATTACCATTCAAATATTGGAATATTACTTGGACTTTTATCACCTCATGATACTTCTAGATTTCCTAATTGGTCTATTGACAATGGTAGAACTGAGGTAGCTCAAATAATTATTAAACCATAAGGTTGTCTCTTCATATTTGAAGTATTTTAACTAGCCAATGTTATCTCAAATTTACCCCCAAGCAGAAAATTTGGTAGAATCAAGCCCCGCACATAAAAGAAATATGAAGGGAATGATGCAGACCCAAATCGAGCTCACATTCCATAACGAAAAACAAGGGGACATGCGAGTTTGAAGTCAAGGAACACAGGGACAAAATGAGGTTGAACGACACAAAAGAAACCAGAGGCCTAAAAGAGTCAAATTCGACCTTGCACAGGAAGGAATTAAAGAAATAGTTTTGTCGTACGAGCTCATGCTTCAAATCTAACAGACAAGTTATAGGTGGGCTCTAAAATGGAATAGCAGGGTCGGGGAGAAGAAAATAGTGTTAAAGGGCTAGAGGCTCAAAAGAGAAGAAATGAGAAGGTTCAAAGTCTTCAGGCTCTGCAAAGTTCAGAACGAGCTCAAAATTGACTAAGTATGGAGGAGACAGCGGAAGCTGCCAAGTGTCCAAATGGCAACACCTCTTCAAAGTTGAATCCAAAAAAGGGAGGCTCAAACAAGTGCCAAGCCTCCATGCATCCCAGGCCCAAAATGGAGGCAAAAAGGCTAAAAGTCAAAAGGCATTGCCTAAAATTTAAGTATAGAAGTGCTAGCGGAAGGTGCCAAGTGTCAAACTCGGTGCATCTCCAAAGGGTAAATCCAAAAGTGGAGACTCAAACTTGTGCCAGGATCTCCACGTAGTCCAATGGTCAAAGAGGTAAGGAGAGGGCCAAAATGAAAAGTCATAGAATGTACAGAAGGCTCCACGTGTCAACTCATGACACTCTTTCAAGGGTAAAATCTGAAGTGGGTTTCTAAATAAGCGCAAGGCCTCCACATCCATTTCATAAAAGGGACAGGGTCGGGTTGAATAGTCAATGCATTGAGATAGGCCAATTTGGGTGCCAAGTGTCAGTCATGGTGCTAATTCAAAGGTAGAATTAAGGGAGGATTTTCAGACAAGCACCAAGCGTGCCACGTGTCCATTGGTCTAGATATATGACCCCGCTGAGAAAAGTGACTTAGCCAAAAACATAAGGAAATTGAGAAAGGTCACGGAAGAAGCCATGTGTCTTCCCCACACCACTCTAAAAGAAAAATATAAGGCTACCCTCAGGCATACGCCAGCCCTCCACATGTCTAGTTTCAAAAGGGGGCCCATTTTCAAACTGGTTTTCCTGCTATTTTGTATGGAGCCGATCCAAATTTCAAATGGGTATATCTTTCGACTCAGAGGCTCAAATCCAACAAATCTAGAGGACTTTTTTCCCAAATGGAAAGATCTCGACCCCTCTTTATGCCATGGAAATCATAAAATATAATTTTAAGAGGTTTGGTGGGTGAAAAATGGAAAACATCTTTCGGGCCATTAATATAGGATCTATTTCCCCAACAACCAGATTTGATTTGATTAATCAATGTCATTTTCCCCATCCTTCGGGCGAACCAATAATTGATGTAGTCAAGATAGATTTGGGGTGGATTTGAGAGAGGCATTGATTGATAGTGGTTGAGCTTTCAAAGCAGGATTCAATGCATCTCAAGGTGGTTGAAGCAGGATACAATTTTTTCCCTCTTCTCTCTCTTATTCTTCCTATATATTGTAATGAAGGGGCATATTCAAAGGGTTGGTCATTGTTTCCCCACTCTGTCCCCCCTCTCTCTTTCTTCCTTAGGGTAGAATGTAGAGTCTAAGCCTCCTCCCATGGCTTGTAATGGCGTATTTCTTGCCTCTTTCCCACTGATGATGTACTGTGTAACATTTTTTAGCAATAAAATCTTGTTTCATGATGCATCTTTCCATCCTTGGCTTATTTTGTTGTCTCTTCTTACCTCTCATCATTGCAGGGTATATCTGTGCATATCTGATGTTCACGTTTGCAGGTCCTAGGAGTTGTGCTTAATGGGTTTCGAAGTGGTGTTTTAATGTGAAATCTATCTTTGTCACTTATGGTGCATCCCTCAGTCCACCCTCTCCTCTGCTCACCTCTCTCCACTTTCAACAGTGGTCTGTGATTCAACCACTTCCTTTTCTAGTGTATCACCACTTAGTGTAGGCTCTTTCACCCTCTCTCTCTCTCTCTCTCTGTCCCCTTGGAATGGTTAGATTAGGATAGAATAGGTTCTGCCTGCACTGGAGTAGCTTGTGGCAGGTAGATTAGGAAGCAAGAACCGACTTTCTCTGAAGGTCCATCTCAAGTTTTGCAAGTCCCACATCTTGAGAAATGGTCCCATGTTGTGCAATCACACTGAATGCCCCACTTCACACCTGAGGCCATTCAGGGGGTGCTTGATTCTGCACTAACATTTTTGGCACACCGGTGGGACTCTGAGGTTAGATCTTCCATCTTTCAAGTCTCATTACAAACAACAAATCATAAGCCAGTGCGACTGACTAACAGTTTTTGGCACGCCCGGTGGGACCCTGAGGTTAGATTTCCATCTTTCCAAGGTGTCTCATTACAAACAACAAATCATAAGCCACCGTGACCACACTAATAGTTTTGGCATGCCCAGTGGGACCAGGTTAGATTTCATATGCATCTTTCCAAGGTGTCTCATTACAAATCAATTTCCAAATCATAAGCCATCTGCACTAATAGAAAGTTTTGGCATGCCCGGTGGGACAGGTCTGAAGCACCTTACCACTTCATCTTAGTAGGTTGGTGTGTTCCTGTTAAGGTTCAACCTTTTGAGGCACATGCAAGCACATCTGGTGACTCCATCTAGTCAATAACCCATCCTCTAAGTTGCAGACCTTTTCCATCCATTTCCACTCATTTTCATCCATTTTCTTCTTCCATCTCTTTCATTTTTTCTTCCATTTCATGAAGTTGTGCAATCATGACTTCATTCCCTTCATGGAATTCACACCTACAACAACACATTCAGCCTCCAATGTATTTCCTAACTCCTCTAGATCAACATTATGATCAGATCCAGAACCATTATGCTTACCCATATGAGCAGGGTCAAAATCAGTTTGGCCATGGAGCTTATCAAGAACAAGGGAACACATACAATGGTGACAGCTATGTGGAGAATGCTGGTTTGTTGGAGAAGATTCAAAAAATGGAGGCTGGCATGGTTCAGTCAAGGGCCATAGCACAAATGAAGGCATTCAAGATTGGTTACAGGGCATCTTGTCCATGGGAAGGCCCTTTTCCAAGACATTACAACCCTCAGGAGAAGCTTGACTTCATGGTCAAAATGTTGCCTCAGCTTACACAGTGGATTGAGGACATCGAGGCTTATGAGAAAAGTGTGAGACAACCTTGTCAATGGGTAAGTCAATCACCAGCTCCCTGTCCTTCATTTTCTCTTTCTCAAGCTTTATCATTTCAGTAGTGTCATGAGTCAAGCCCCTCACTTGCTGCCCCAAGTGTTAATTTCTTTTCTCCATCTCCTAGTCTTCCATCTCATTTCAATTCTTCTTCCCTTTCCCTTCCCAAATAGTCATTCCCTCCAAACAAACAAGAAGTTCCACCTCCCTCTCCACCACAAACAATTGCAAAGCTGGTTGAACCCCAACCTGCCACTCCTCTTGTTTTCCCAAGTCCATGTTGGGAAGAGACTCAAGAATCCAGTCAAGGAGAACAACAAGAAGAGGAGCCCAATAGAAAAGAAATGACAGACAATCTGAAGAGTTGGGCTGCCAAATTTGGGTTTACAAAGATCCCCTTGATGGTCAAGCCAATAGAGGAGGTCAAGGTTGAAGAGCCAATGGTGGCTGAGGCTGAGTTTGCAGTAGAAGAAGAGAAAGAACAAGAGGAAGAAGATCAACAGTCTGTTTTCTCTGAATGCAGTGTACCTAATGGCACTCTGTCTGAGGAGAATGCTGATCTAATCCAAGCTGCACAACTAGTTAAAGAGGAGGAACAATCAGCTCCAAGCCCCATTGAAGAGGAGCAGCTGGGAGAGATCAAATCAGTGTTGAGGCCATTCAATGAAGAAAGCATCATTGAAGATTTTTTGCTTTCATTTCAAGGGCCTGATTTGATTGATGAACCCATGATGGAGGAGGACCATATAGTTTCAGAGGCTCCAAGTGAGGAGCAGGCCATAGAGGAACCTTCAGTTCTTCCTCCCACTTCATCTCCTTCAATCTCTAATGTTGAGGAGGAGTTTGATCTTTCAAACTTCATGTTTGAAGATGAAGGGAACCATGGTGAGCAAGTTGTAGATCAGGAGGACACCATGGAGGAGGTAGAGCACATGCAACAGGACAACAAGGAGACAGACTATCTGTCTGACTTGGAGGATTGCTTTGATGGAGAAGAGCCCATGGAGATCACATCATTTACTCCTCCATCACCCACCTTCCAAGCATATGAGCCTACTTGCCATGAAGAAGAACATCCAAGTGCAACATCCTACACTTCATAATGGCTCTCTGAAACCAAGGTTGGAAGATATGAGTCTTCCATGTTCTTCATAAGAGAAGGAAGAGAAAAGGTAGGAGAATATCACCATTTCTCTCTCACCATCCATCCAAGAGGGTCCACAAGAAAACTCCATTCTTGGAGTTGAAATTCAGAACAAGGGGCACATTCAAAGGATCAGATCATGCCCAATCAGATATTTGGCTTCATTAGAGCCAAGGGAGAAGCCACAATCGGTCATGCTTGCTTCTAAGCATGAGGATGAGCTCCAAAGTACCAAGGATCAGCTGCAATGCCTCTTCAATCCAAATGAAGAGCAACTAAAAGAGGCATTTGTCTTGTTTCCAGCTGACACCTTGATGATTTGGGTGGAGGACCGGCTTATTGTCAGTTTTTCACTCATACAAGTAGCCATATTCAATGTCAAATCATTTGCATGGCTGCCCCTTTTGAGAAAGGGAAGCTACTTCTCCCTACCTATAGCAGGATTTGTTTAGCTTCTTTCTCTCTGGTTAGTTTAGGAGTAGGAGTAGATTTTCTTTCAGTAGAAGAAGTGCTCTTGCACACTCTGCATGTCTCATTTGAGGCATGTATGATTTGATCTTTGTACATAGTGTGTGTTGTTGTGTTTTGTTGCTTTGAGGTTGTATCACCATGTAATTCAACATGCCTATAGTCCATCTCAGGGACAAATGAAAGCCCCAGGTCAATACAATTTTCTACTCTCAGAAACTCCATTTCAATATTTTCTTATGAAAATTGAGAGTGCAGATGTGCGGGCAGGCTCAGGGTCAGGCAGAACATAGAAAGTGCAAGCAGTCGGGGAGTCCATTTTAATAAAGGGTCAGTACCAGGCTATCATTCATGACTCCATGCCAAACGGATGCTTCAATCATCCCGACGCCATTCCAAAATAAAAATATAGAGCGTTACCCTCAGGCATACGCCAGGCTCTCCACGTGTCCAGTTTCAAAAGGGGGCCTGTTAAGCGAACTCAAGTTATTCCCGCTATTTCGCCATGGACCCGATGCCAATCTTCAAATGACCATATATCTTTCCAACTTGGGGCTCAGATTCTGGGCGGGAGAAGACTATTTGGAAATATCTCGGCCTCCTCTATGCCATGGAAATCTGGAACTTATAATTTTGGAGAGATTTGGTGGGTGAGAAAATGGAGAAAACATCTTCGGGACATTAATACAAATCTGATTTTCCCCAACAACCCAATCGGATTCAATCTAATCCATCGTTTCCCCATCCTTTGAGGCACCGAACCACAAATTGATGTAGTCAAGATAGATTTGGGGTGGATTTGAGAGGAAATGATTGATAGTGGTTGATCTTTCAAAGCAGGATTCAATGCGTCTCGAGGTGTTTGAAGCAGGATACAAATTTTTTCCCTCTTCTCTCTCTTATTCTTCCTATATATTGTAATGAAGGGGCATATTCAAAGGGTTGGTCATTTTTTCTCCTCTGCCCCCCCCTCTCTCTTTCTTCCTTAGGGTAGAACACAGAGTCTAAGCCTCCTTTCATGGCTCTGTAATGGCATTTTCTTGCCTCTTGCCCACTAATGATGTACTGTGTAACATTTTGGAGCAATAGAATTACGTTTCGTGATGCATTTGTCCATCATTGGCTTATTTTGTTATCTCTTCTTACCTCTCATCGTTGTAGGGTATTTTTTGCATACTTTGATGTTCATTGTAGGTCCTAGGAGCTATGCTTAATGGGTTTCAAAGTGGTGTCTATGTGAAATCTATCTTTGGTCTGTGGTGCATCTTGTCCACCCTCTCCTCTGCTCACCTCTCTCCACTTCAGGCGGTCAGGTATGTGATTCAATCACTTCCTTTTCTATGTATCACCTACTTAGTGTAGTCTCTTTCACCCTCTCTCTCTCTATTTCCCCTTGGAATGGTTAGATTAGGATAGGTTAGATTCTTCCTGCACTGGAGTAGCTTGTGGCAGGTAGATTAGGAAGCAAGAATCGACTTTCTCCAAAGCTCCATCTCAAGTTTTGCAAGTCCCATAGCTTGAGAGATGGTCCCATGTTGTGCAATCACACTGGATGCCCCACTTCATACCCAGGACATTCGCGGGTGTTGTGATTCTGCACTAACACAACCCTTAATTGAAAATAAGATTACTCAGTCATTGTGCATCCTTCCTCTAGTGATGTAGAAGAATCTTGTTAATAATCAATTTTGGATTTCTTAGGTGATTAGGGGTGTCTTAGGTCCACTTGAGATGGTCATAGCTTGTACTAGTCCATTTGGACTCAATAGGAAAGAATAGGGAGTTTCCCTCCAAATTTATAATTTGAATATTTGAACTAGAATTAAGTGATGTTATAGGCTTCGGTGTTAAGTGACACAATCCTCTCTAGCTGAGATATCATATTTGGAGGTCATAGAGACTATTTTTCAAATCATTTTCATGTGTAAATATCTTGTTTTGGATGTTGTTCAAGGCTTCATGGAACCCTCATAGTGTCCACGGAATGGAAAATAGATAGAAAGACTTAATCATACTAGACTATACCCTATTTTAGAAGTTTAGTAGTATGTACTATGAACATAATGATTCAATGGAATCCTTGAGTCTATTTCAGGGCATTGATCATGAGGACTTGGTGTTGCAAAACTCCAGAAAAGGTAATAAGCCATCTAAAGGAGGATTTCTTAAATTATTTTTTTGTTCACAATCCTAACTATGTGTGCCCAGTCTTAAGGGCTTAGAGTATAATATTCATCATAAAAGTTAATTGCTTATGATTGGTAGATTCCTTGATAAGTGTGGAGGAAGGTAACACCTCAATAAGACTAAGAGTTTCAAAATCTCTAGTACACATTGGAATAATAATAAAACCAAAGGAATATGCAAATACAGTCTAGCATTGTTAATTCCCAGTTTGAGGGCTAGGAAGGACATACTTTTAGAAAAATAGTCTTGATTCCATGTGTTTGAAGTTGGTGGAGTCTTTGAAAATTTGGAGGAAATCCTAAGGGCATTAAGGACTCATAAAATCAAGGCATAAAGACATAGTATTGAGTGGTTAGTAGGTAAATGAAGAAACATGAATAATCATGCTAATTTCTTATGACTAAAACTCAAAAGGAAGTTGTATCTATCATTGAGGAAGTGGTGTTATAATGTTTTGAATCCTTGAGGAATAGGGGAAAATTCTTAAACAAACTTTGGCAATCAAGAAGACTTATTAACTATCATGCACAGTGTTATAAAGAAGTTTAAACAGAGTAAGTGTTTGTATGAAAATCCTTGCGTGAAAGAGGAAGAGTTGAGTAATTTGAATTAGTGATTAGGTGAGGGGTAAGCACAATGAGATGAGTGAAAATAATATTGAGTAAAAGTCAAGGTGAAGATGAAAAACATAGTTGAGAAGATTGTTTAGAGCTTTAACAAATAAGGAGTTTTAAAAGGCCAAAAGTTGAAAACATAGTTAAGATGATGAATCAAGGACTAATGGAGAACTGAGGTGTGTTGAGTAAGGTGTGTGGGTGTGTTGAAAGTTGAATGTAAGGTTTGCAACATGTAGTAATCCATTAAACCCTTAATTTTGCTTTCAAACCCTAACTAGACCTACTTAAAACAAGGGAAAATGAGAAAGTTGAATTGAGGAAGTTGTAATTTGAGTTGAATTTATATAAAGAGGATTGCAGGGTACTCTAGATCATCTGGCCAATCTGTCGTCAGTTCAACCTTTACCCTGGCTCAAAGGAAAGTCCTAAAAAGATCATTCAGTGTGTTTCAGTGTGTAGGGAATAGTGTCTAAGGGAATTATGTAGCTAATTGAACACCCTCCGGAAGTTTTTAGAGAAAATATAAAGCATATGAGGGTGATTTCAGAGATAATTGAAGTTGTCAAAGTAAATTTAGAAAATTTTAGGAAATAAAGTCTCATTCAAGAAAAAATTGTTTGCGATCGAGTTTTTAGGTGCAGGGAATTAAAGCTAAAATGGTGAAAACTGACTTTTCTAGATGATTCCATAAGTTCTGGAAAGAGTTAGGATGAAAAAAAATAGGCATTGGAAATATATTAGAATATTCTATAAGGTGGACTAATCAACATTGATTAAATGATTAAATACTTCTTAAGGTACTCCAAAACTCTGTAGCTGCCCCTCCCATTTCAAAATGAAATATGACCTAAATTTTGAGTTGTTCAGGTAGAATTAGATTTTTAGAATAGTTTTCTATTGATTGTAAAATGTGATTTGTAGTGTTTCAATTAAGTATGGAGGTCAATAACATGCAACTCATTCTATAATTTCATTCAAGGATTCATCCCCTATCTAGAGGAGGAACCCCATTTCCATGAGGAGAAGCTTGAGAAAAAAGGTGTCCATGTACCATAAGCATGCTTCCACCCAAGTGTCATCTTGGTCAATAAATTGAATTGTGAAGGAGTCTTAATGTTTAATGGTGAAATGTAAATCTCAAGGAGTGACTTGATGATCAACATATCTTGATTTTTTCATTGACCCAAATTATCTCTCCAAAGAACAAGCAAAAATGAGTTATTCATACCACCAAGATATCCAGGACCATCATGTGTGAAGTATTAAGGCATCATCTACATCCATGAGAGACATATGAGAAAATATATGTATGAGCATCATGAAGTTGATTCCATGAAAGGATGATTTTAGATCCAGTAAAGGTGAGGGGATGATCTTCATATGGAACACCTTATTTCCAAGAATGATCAATTATATGAGTTCAATTGATGCAATTCACTTGGTAGTGTTCTTAAAAACTCATTCAACACCTATCGGTTGTGGATCTTGATAGCGACGGGGGTTGAAAGGGGGACTACATCCCCATTGTAGGCATTTTATATGTATTTATGCATTGTGAAATCTGGACCGTTCCTTATTAGGTCACAGATCTAATAGGTGGTTTTCTATGTTTCCCCAAAATGATAAAAACCCTAATATCTTTAAAGGGTCATTATGTATGAGGCTCATTGTATTAGTGGCGGCACTGTGAGAGAGATTTTGGCTGGACTGAATAAAAGGATTGGTTGTTTCTGGTGGACGTAGCCCATTTTGGGTGAACCGCGTTAAATTTGTGTCTCTGTTTTATTGCATTCTTTTCTATTTTATGTTTTCTACATTATTCATTGCATGCTTGTTTATCTATACAACTGGTATAATCCTAACAACTGGTATCAGAGCACATTTGAGATTTATTTGTTGGCAGTATACTCACAGAGGGATTTCTGTTTGAGTGGGAGAAACAACAATGGCAAAGGATAATAAGTTCAGAGTTGAGAAGTTTGACAGCCGAAATTACCAGCTATGGAAAATACAGGTGGAAGATTACCTGTATCAAAAGGATCTATACCTACCATTGGGAGGTGAAGAAGCAAAACCCTCAATCATGTCTGATGAGGAGTGGAAGGTTCTAAACAGGAAGGCTCTCTGTGTAATTCGATTGAGTCTGGCATCATCCGTAGCTTCAAATATCTCACAGGTGAAGAGTATGGTAGACTTGATGAAAACCCTAGCTAATTTATATGAAACACCTAGTGCATCCAATAAAGTTTATTTGATGAAAAGATTGTTTAATCTACAAATGCAAGAAGGTGGATCTGTATCTAACCATCTTAATGATTTCCACACTATTGTAAATCAATTAGATTCAGTTAATATCCCATTTGATGAGGAGGTTAGAGCATTATTATTCCTATGTTCTTTGCCAGAAATTTGGGACAACTTAGTAATGGCAGTTAGTAATACATCATCTACTTCTCTTAAATTTGAAGATGTAGTTCAGTGTCATTTTAAATGAGGAAATGCACAGGAAAAGTAAAAGGGAAAATTCTTCTTCTAGAAATGCATTGAATATGGAGAGTAGAGTGAGGAGCAAGGAGAAATCAAAGAGTAAGGCTTGTGGGAGATCTAAATAAAAATGGGTAGATCCAAATCTAGGAGTAGAGGCATTACTTGTTGGAACTGTGGAAAGAGAGGACATGCTAAAAAGGATTTTTGGTTCAAAGGAAATACAGAAAACTATCCTGAAGGTATTAAAGAGGAAAATCCAATAGTTAATATTGTTTAGGATGCTCTTATACTTTCTCTTGATACTAGAGTAGAATCTTGGGTAATAGATTCAGGATGCCTCTTTCCATGTAACCCATGATAAGGGCTATTTTAAAGAGTATGTCCAGGGAAATTTTGGACAGTTTTATTTGGGTGATGATGAGTTGTGCAACATTTTCGGGAAGGGAAATGTACACCTGAAATTACAAAATGGAAATACATGGATATTGAGAGATGTGAGGCATGTACCTAGCCTTAGGAGAAATCTCATCTCTACAAGACAGTTGGGTGGTGAAGGTTGCACAGTCACATTCACTTCAGATGCTTGGAAGGTTTCCAAGGGTGCCCTGGTAGTGGCACGGGGTAAGAAAGTAGGCACTCTTTATTTTTCTACTTGTATATCTAATTCTTCTACCATATTGTCTACTTCAGATGAGGATGCCAGCATGTGGCACAGTAGATTGGGACATATGAGTGATAAGGGCATGAAAATTGTATAGGAAAAAGGTAAGATTTCAAGTCTGAAGCAATTTGACTTAGAGTTTTGTGATCATTGCATTTTTTGGAAACAGAAAAGAGTCAGATTTCTCAAGGCAGGGAATACCAAGAAAGAGAAAAAGTTGGAGCTAGTTCATACAAATGTGCGGGGGCTGACCCATGTTGCATCTCATGGTGGTTCTCTGTACTATGTCACATTCATAGATGATGCCACAAGGAAGGTATGGGTATATTGCATTAAGCGTAAGTCTGATGTCTTTGATACATTTAAGAAATGGAAAGCACTTGTTGAGAATCAATGTGATCTTAAATTAAAATGTTTGAGATCTAATTATGGCGGTGAGTATTGCAGTAATAAATTTGATGATTATTGTTCCTTGAATGGGATTCGTAGAGAGAAAATAATTCCCAGGACTCCGTAAAAAAATGGTGTTAGTGAGAGGATGAATAGAACAATAATGGAGCATGCACGGTCAATGAGATTGCATGCGGGGCTGCCTCTTCAGTTTTGGGCAGAGGTCGTAGATATTGTTGTGTACTTAATCAACCATGGGCCTTTGAGTGCACTAGATGGAGAAATTCCTGAAGAATCCTGGACCGGGAAAGAGGTAGACCTTTCATTTTTAAGAGTATTTGGTTCAGAGGCATTTGTGCATGTTAATAAAGAAAACAGGAAGAAATTGGATTAAAAATCCAAACGTTGTACATTCATAGGCTATGGCTCCAATGGTGATTATGGATTTTGGTTTTGAGGATCTAGATGAATCTAAGATAATTAGGAGTCGTGATGTTGTTTGGTGTGAAAATATAATGTACAGGGATTAGGTACAGGATGATAAAAAAGCCCAAGGAAGAATTGGTTGAGGATATAGCTCCTAAAAATGAACGCTTGGGTGGAAAATATCCACCTATAGGTACCTAGGTTGATAGTATTATAGGCCAAGCATGACAGCCAGTGTCAGCATTGGTACCTCTGTCAAAAATTCAAGAAAATGAGAAGCAAGAAAATAATGATCCCGTGACATCCCCATCTTTGGTAAGAAGGTCACAACATATTGGTAGACCTCTAGAAAGATTTTTCCCTGCTCTGTATTATTTGTTACTAATAGATAGTGGTGAGCTAGAGAGATTTGATGAGGCAATGTAGGTGGAGTCCACTAAGGAGTGGGAGCATGAAATGAATGAGGAGATGGACTCCCTGGAGAAAAACCAAACATGGGATTTAGTCAAATTACCGGTTGGGAAGAGAGTACTACAAAAAAAATGGGTCTACCGTGTGAAAGAAATAGAAGGTGGATAGAAAAGGTACAAAGCAAGGCTTGTAGTGAAGGGATATGAACAAAAGAAAGGTATCGATTTTGATGAAATTTTCTCCCCTGTTGTAAAGATGTCTTCCATTCCTACTGTATTAAGTTTAGTTGTTGTTGAAGATTTACACTTAGAGAAACTTGATGTCAAGATGACATTTCTCCATGGTGACTTGGAGGAGGAGATTTATAATGTAGTAACCACTTTGATATGAGGTGAAGGGTAAGGATAAATTCATTTGCAGGTTGAAGAAGAGCCTATACGGGATCAAGCAAGCTCCCCAGCAATGGTACCTAAAGTTTGATAGTTTTATGCATGAGCATGGTTTTACTAGATGTCAATCAGATCATTGTGTATACTTTAAGCAGTTGGATAGTGGGAGTTACATTATTCTTCTGTTATATGTAGATGATATGTTTGTAGCAGGGTATAATATGTAGGAAATTACAAAGCTTAAGGAAAAGCTTGCACAAACATTTGCAATGAAGGATTTGGGTGCAACAAAGAAAATCCTTGGTATGCAAATCAAGAGGGACAAAAAAAAAGAAATTGGCGTTGTCTCAAGAGAACTATGTAGAAAAGGTGTTAGAAAGGTTTCAGAGGTAGAATGTGAAACCAGTTAGTACACCATTGGCTGGGATTTTTAGATTAAGCAAAGAGCAATTCCCAACAACACAAGAGGAAAAATATTATATGGCACGGGTTCCTTATTCTTCAGCAGTTGGGATCCTTATGTATGCCATGGGTTGTACCAGGCCAGACATTTCCCAAGCAATGGGAGTTGTTAGCAGGTATATGGCAAATCCAGGTAAAGCACATTGGAAGGTAGTCCAGTGGATTCTCAGGTATTTAAGAGGGACCACTAGTAGGCACTTGTGCTTCGGAGGGTCAGATTATACTTTACATTGATCCGAAAACGGGTGCTTGAAATTAACACTTTTAATCGTTTCAAAGAATCATTAAATCTAATCAGCTTAAGAGGTCTTAATACTCCAAATTATTGATTAAAAATCTGATTTAGGACTGAATTCAAACTAAAATTAAGTTTACAATTTTACTCAAAATTTCATTGTTCATTCGAAGCCCCAAAAATAATTATTTCAAATTTAATTGATTTTTTTAATTTTATCAATTCTGATTATAGTTGCATCCACATTCATTTTTGGAATTTAAATTACTTGCAATTATCATAAAACTGAAAATCAAAAATAGAACACAACACCAGATTGTTTACGGGGTTCGAAATTCCTACGTCCCTGGGTTCGTGGTGAACCGGTCCATTAATAATGTTAAAAACTGTAAATACAATAACCTTTACATTAACCAATAATGAATCAAAAACCTGCAAAAATATTTTTCAAACCTTTGAAGGATGTTAATAGAGCTCATCCTATGTCCTTCACCTTCCTAATCCACTTGCAGCAGTGTCTCCCTTTGGCTCTATGCCTTTGTGTGACTTTAACAGCAAATACCTTTGTCACAAAAGCTCCAAATTGGATAAATAATCACACCATTTTTATCATCTTGAAATTTTGAGCAACGTTCATATATAAAGTTCGAGATCTGGAAGTAAGCAAAAGTGCCCCAAAATTGCACTTTTCCAAAATTGCCTCCTTATTCCCTTGACACAGACCTGACACTTTTGTTACAAATACAAGTGAGCTTTACTTATACCACTTATAAGAGGGTGGCGGGTTGGTAATGCCTCTTAAATTTTTAGATGAGGTGTTGGGTTCAAATCCCCCTTCCATAGGTTTAAGCGCCCAATTTATCCATTGACCCCACATTTGGTGGGAAAGGGATATGATAAGCCTTTAAATAGCTTTTTGTCCACAAAATCTTCATTATCCCATGGGATTAGGCTTATTTCCGTGGAATGGATTAAATAAAATATTATTATTATTATTTTAAATCCAAAGCCACTAAAAATATTCCAAGTTTCACGCCCATAATATGTCATTTTTCCACGTCAAAGTGTGTCACGTCATCATTTGACTACAACTTTGACTATGCATATCTTTCGCATACGAACTCAGATTTGGTCTGTTCACAATGCGTGATGATATAATCGTCCTCACGGCGACCGAGCTCCCCTCCATAACAAAAATTGAGCCTCTTGTTCTGGCCTAATTTTGCGTGTGTCGAAGACCAGAGGTTGCAAACAACTCAAAACAACCTTCATTTTTCCCTTTTTCTCCTTTTGCCACGTGTTGCAGTGCTATTGGTCCATTATTGACATGTTGACCAAAGTTGACTTCCTTATTGACTAAACTTTGACTGGACATAACTTGAGCTCAAAATGTCCATTTTTCACATTCTTATATTCATCAGAAAGCTCTCTGAAGGATCTACTACACTGGCAGGGTTTAGGGAATTTTAGGGAAATTTTGACACTAAAATTCATCCCCTAATCACTCCTCCCTATTGAGAAGGTTTTTTTTCCACAAAAAGTTGTTTATCAACCCTCAAATACATGATATCTCTTCATACATTAAACAAACACATACAAGAACCCAAAATAACATTATAGATTAATAATAAATGAAAATAGTTTGATTAACTAGTCACATAACCGATCAAATAATAACACCCAATTAAGCTAGTGTTCAACTGAAATGCTGCAACCCTGTCAACTCTGTGCACATGATTGTGAACTATCATACACCATTCTAGTGCCATCACAAATAAATAACTAAATAATAAAACCCATTATAATATAGAAAGCTAGTGTTCAACGGTCACTTTGTGATATAGCCAATTACCAAAAATTTCAATTCCATAACATAGATCAGTATACTAGACATCTGAAACTGCCCACAATTAGGCTAGTGCCCACTGTCCATCTGAAAATATAACAACTACAAGTATTCACTATCTAGAATAAAATAGACTATCAACACTCAAAAGTAGCTATAGTCAACAACTGAATCCACATGAATCTGCCAAAAATATGGTATCACCATCTTAAATAATAAGTCAGATAATAACAACCATATATAACGGAAGCTAGTGTTCAACTAACATTTTTTGATTATGTTGATTACAACTGCAAATATTCACTATCCAGAATCATTAAACCATCAACGCCCCAAATGGCTATAATCAAAATCTGAATCAATGTGAATATGCAAATATTCTATCCATACACTGATTTGTAAAGGGATAGATTATAAAGTGTTTGCTTACCCAAATTGGTGAACTGCCATAATCTGCAAAATAATTACCTGGTGCCTTTGCAAACCAATTTATTAGTGTAATAAATTTACGCCATAATTGTAACCACATCTGATAGTTACAAAAATCAAATTTTCCCAAAATGAGGACCTTATAAATTAGTGCAAATAACACATGTGGATACAACAAGTTTGTCTATCTATTACAATATCAAACAGGTGTCCAAATGGGTCTTAGAAGCATATCCATAAATTTACACAAATGACAACACTATTAAACTGCAAGTTTCAAATAGACATTTCAATGATGCCCATATCCCTACATACTACTGTCAAAAATGGAATGACCAACCAAAATGTCAGAAGATGAATATGAGTATGATGAACCTGTCACTCAAATATTCTTTATGGCTACTTCCAAATTATTTCAAAGCTGGAATATAAATATAGGATAAAATCCCTAAAATATAGCTTTGAAAATGTTTACAGACTATCACTAGTTATTGTAATGCAAACATGAAGTTGAGGAATGTTTTACCCATCCAATTACTTGGATTTATCCATTTAGGTGGGTTTACTTGCCCGAGTACCAGAAGGATCATTTAGATGAGTTAGATCAATAAATTTTGGTTTGATATTATTTTCCTTTTTAACAACTTTCAAATGTTACACTGAAGGAACATACCAACACATCTTAACATCATGACCATTCCTTTTACAATGGGAACAACATTTAACTTCCCTGTTTTTAGGATCTTACCCATTTTTTCATTCCTTGAACTTTGTCTAGGAGAATGATTCCTTTGTTTAAGAGAGGTAACCATTTTTCCATTTCTCACCTTACCAGGGAGAGATTGGTTTTTAGCACATGCCTTATCATTCATGAAAGGCATTAACTTATTTATCATATTTTTCCTCTTCCAACAATATGTTGTAGAATGATTAAGACCTTCACAAAACGTGCAAGGAAAACCATACTTTTGTCTACCGAAGCTATATTGTTCAAACTGAAAGAGATTTTTAGAATTTTTAGGATTTAATTTCCCCTTAGTGCTATTTTTTACCCATCCAATTACTTGGATTTCTCTGTTTAGGTGGTTTTACTTCCCCAGTGCCAGAATGAGCATTTACATGAGTTAGATCAACAAATTTTTATTTGACTAAGCCAATGACAATGGAGAAGTTGGATTTGCATTCAACTTCTGTAGGTCTTCAATATTGATCTTGAAGTAGAAGAAACAAGCCAAAAAGAAATGTCCAAGCAAGAGATGTAGTGGTGGAGTTACAAAAAATCAATCTCCAAGTGGGAGATTATTGGTTGTGGAGCCTGATAGTGACGGGGGTTGCAAGGGGGGCTTATTTTGGGGTTCGCGCACCCACAAAAGCCACATTTTATATGTATTTATGCATTGTGAAATCTGGACCGTTCCTTATTAGGTCATAGATCTAACAAGCGATTTTCTATGTTTCCCCAAAATGATAAAAACCCTAATATCTTTAAAGGGTTGTTATGTATGAGGCTCATTGTATTAGTGGTAGAACTTTGAGAGATATTTTGGCTGGAATGAATAAAAGGATTGGTTGTTTCTGGTGGATGTAGCCTATTTTGGGTGAACCACGTTAAATTTGTCTCTATTTTATTGCATTTATTTCTATTTTACGTTTTCCGCATTATTCAATGCATGCTTGTTTATCTGTACAATTGGTATAATCCTGACACAACAGACGAGAACAGCCTACTGGAAATAAAATTTATCTTATAGTTAAGAGTGGAACATTCTACATTTTAGAGATTTTATCAGCCATCACTCACTAATCAAATAAGTGCAAACTGAAAGTGTCAAACAATCCCTTATTTCTTGGTGCATCATTTAAGGACAGTTTTAAACAATCCTTTCAAACCATCTCAAAGGATCTACATTTGGAGATTTACATACAACTTTAATACCGGAAAGATCAACACCCACCATGCACCCAGTACAGGCTTGGACATTATTGTTAAAAAATATGTGAACAAAATTATCAAAGAAGCTTCCAAAACTAGGCATATCTTCACAAGGGAGGATATAAATAGATTCTGGTTGTTGGATTTGGATCGTGTGCACAAAACACATTTGTTTCTTATAATCACTGCCATTGGCTTAATTTGAATAAAACTTACAACTCCATATTCATATCTGTGCTTTATTAGTAGAAGTGTGCAAAATTAAATCAGATTGAACAAAAGATTGAACTGCAACCACTTGTAACATGTAGACTGAATTATAGCAGAAAGGGGTCAAATATTTTCCAAAAGGGACCTATTTGCAATAGGTACACAGGCTTCCTTGTTTAGTCTGAAGGGGTTGGTACAAGTTAGCATCTTTGTTGATGCTGAACTATAAATCTTAACTGAAACATTTTGTGTCCAAATATTGCATTAAACTGGTTTACAGATTGACCACGTTTTGCCATTTGCCCTAAGGTACTGACCCATTAAATGTTAAAACCAAGATAGCAACTTTCGTACAGATAGTATTAAGCAATGGTCTTTAAATATAGAAAAAAAAACAGTCGATCAAAAAAGTACAATAAATACAGAAAACAATATAGTCTCTCTAATCTTCCAGGGACTGCTGAAAACCTTCTAAACAATAGTGAAAAGTGAAAATTCTTTCAGCTCCTGACTATAAAATCTTGGACGTGTTCATAACTTAATCATTTATGGTATAAAATAATAATAAATAACATAAATTTTCTAGATCCTGTATTTTAAGATTTTACGAACAAAAATATGAAGGTTCTATACAGTTGAATGAAAAAAAGGGAAAAAAATGGAAAATCTTTGTGATTTTACCATATTTGGTAACTCAGTTAAAAACTTAAAAGTTAAAACCATCTAAAATAAAATTGATAAATAAGGATAAAAAATTGATCTCATTTGATTACCTCAATGCAGAACTCTCCAGTCTCTGGCTCCCTCACAACTGTGGCTGTTAATCCAGCAGCAGATGAAGACTTTCCAGAGGTGTATACAGCCCTAGGCACAATGCTTGAAGCATACCTGCACCGTTCAAGGTGAAAAGTTTGCATCTCATCATGACATAGAGAATGTTCATTTATGAGTACAGAGATGTCTATAAGGACCTGTATTTGCAATGGTTTATAACCTTCACAGCTAGATACTACAGTACAATAAAATATGTTGACTTATGCTAGCATTATCCATCATATACCTGAGAATTACAGTCAGCCAAAGCAAGCACATACAATTTTTCTTTTTACGACTAATGTGCCTTGGAAGAAGAAGTCTGATAGACAACTGCACTTGAAAATGTGCAGGCCTTGATGGCCCTAACATGACATATTCTACTTAATTTGTAAATTGGATTTATTGAGTTGATTAAATAACTACAAGTTGCTACACACTCCATGTCTATGCTGTAAATTGTAAACAATGGAACTGTAACATATGGCATATAATGAATCTAATGGGGCTCAGCAGAATAAGACTTCTAAAGTATAAACAAATCACATAATCTACCTTTCAATTATCTAGCAGTTCAGTGACGCAGAAACATACTTGAGGAACTGTGACTTGGCACAACTGGGATCTCCAACGATGCACACATTGATGTCCCCTCTTAGATTGATGCCCTCGTGAGTTTGTTTATGCACACCACCTACAAGCATAAGCAACACAGCTCGCTTGACCTCCCTGATGACCAAACACAGTCGGTGCAAGACTTTCTACCAACTTATTAAAGAAGTCCATGGTGCCTCTCATTCGCTGTATCTCATCCCTTTCTTCCATCTTGCCCAAAACCAAGACAACATTACATACCTTTGATTATTTTCTTTTCATTGCAAAATAAAGGCTAAGAATGTATAACGATTATTTCTTCAAATAACAGATGAAATCAAAGGGCCTCACATCACAGCCTTTTTTCTTCAATCAACTAAATACAGTATTGGGGTCTCACAATTTAAGTCCACTTTTCCCAAACAAAAGAAATACAACAAAGGACTTAAGCCTCTTAAAAAATGTTATCTAACCAATGTATAAGATCATAACCCAAAATTGCTATATGTGAAAAGATATATTTTTTGAAACATAAATCCAACTTATTAATCTACACTCTTGGAACATCGAGACACTGTCATTTCCACAATAAAAATTAAGATGGGGGCATAAAAAATGCACACATTTTTGAAAATGAACAATTAAAACAGCAGGAAGAGAAACTACGATACAGACTACATTCTAGGAATCTTTAGGAAGCCCAAAGGAAAAACACCCAGTAAAAAACATTGTTTATGACAAAGACAAGAATGCGAGAGGTGTAAAATTAAAGCTCCCAGAAGCTGTAATGATGGCCATATTCAATTTGTATAGCTCACCCAAAAGAAATAAAAACTTGTAAACTGTTTATACAAGACAGGTCAAAAGGGCATTCACAAAATTCAAAATCTTTACTACGTTGAAAAGCGAATAAAACCTAGTGTCGTACATTATTAACGTGAGAAGAATGCAGTCAAAGACAATTGTAATACAAAGGCAGTTGACAGTAAATACTAAAAATAGAACAAAAACACTGACCTACTAGAAAAAGCTCACACAACTTGTTCAAAAATAAAAATGTTAATTTCCTTTCAATGTATATCGGATTAATTTAAATAAAATAAATATGAAAAATGTCGAAACTATTAAATATATAATATTTAATAATAATTTTAAAATTTATTTAAATTAAATAATCAGGATTCAAAAAAGTAATTACATAAGTTATAAGTTTGACAAATCTTTGTAACAAATTTATAAGTTGGTCGTAAAAAAATAAAATTTTAGCATGAGACATGAACCTTAGGCTCACAAGTCACTAACTTAGGTAATCATAGTACCACATGTTTCAAATAATTTCATTTTCACTAAAGTTGTTTTAACCAATAGAAAACATAGGTATGAAGGAGACACTAAGGAATCTCCAATTTAAATATTATTGTTCTCAAACTAGATTGCACCTTCCTAAGGCAACAAATAGAACATTTTTGTAGAATTCAGGACATACCTCTAATATATTTGTTAAAACCTATAATTCAAGAAGTATAAGGTTATTGAATAGATTAATAGAATCTTAGACATTGAATCAATAATAACTTCTTAATAAACATATCGAGTAATATATTATCGCCCCTAAAATATTGTAGACACAAGAAGCAATAACAAGTTACTATTGAGAAAATATTGAGAAATAAAAAATGGCATAATTGTGGTGCTAATGTGTAAAATACACATGTATTTAAACAAATTATACATTACGTAGAAAGTTGTTCCAAAATTCAAAAATACATTTGGTATTTTTATCAAATAATATCTTGGCTACAATGGTTGTTGTGACTACTACAACTAACCCTCACGGGAGATCGATTCGGGAGACTCGACCTTATCATGGATTAATATAGCCTTCAACGCTCCTGCTTAGCCTCTGTCCTTGTCCCATGGTGGCAACCCTAGTCGTGGACCTCAGGCTTCTGGCGTGGAAGTAGGCAAAGATTCTCAAAAAAATGGAGGCGTTTCTCTTGGCGGGACTGATAAGGGAGCCTCTACCACGGCTATGCCCACTGGGTCGCCTTTGAAACCGCGTGCTGATTGTGGATCCACCTCTTTCAAAGATGCATTGAATGGCAAGAGATCCCCCATGAAACCTATAGACATTACCCCATGCATCACATTTGGGGAAGAGGTTATTTCATCTGAAACTTATTATAAGGAGCTTGCGTCAATTTGTAGATTTGGAGGATTATGGCCTGGCCTTCCTACACTTCACGATTGAATCTCCAAGCATTGGACTCGGATACTTGCTAGAAGGTTAGATTTGTATCCGTGTGCAAAGGGAATTTTCATTGTAGTGTTTTCTTCAATAGCTGATAAGAACACCATCGCATCCAAGCTTTGGGTCTACCAATCTAGGTACTTGATCATGAAACCTTGGTTCCCCTCTTTTAACCCACTCACTGAGTCATTTTCTTACAAACCCTATTTGGATTCAGGTTACCCCATTTACCTCTTCATTTTTGGAGTCAAGACTATTTGGTATCTATTGGTAACGCCTTGGGAACAACCCTTTACATTGATCCTCAAACCTCTGATTACACCCATACTACCTATGCCCGGATCTTGGTGGAACTAGACACTGCTAAAAACCTACCTGCAACCATTGATCTTAGAGTGCAAAACTGAACTTGGTCACAACCTTTATATTACGAAGGCCCACCATTTAGGTGTAGAAGGTGTTTCTGTTAAGGTCACTCCTCTATTGATTGTGGGATGACAAAACACCAACATGAGAGGCACAACTTGGTGGAAGAGATGCCCTCCCGAAACACTTGGTTTTAGAAGCCAAAGAGGACCTGGACTCAAATGCAGATACAGAAGTTGAATCTTATTCTGTCCCGAAAACCCCTTTGTCAAAAATTGTAGTAGTTGACAACAAAGAAAATGTAAAAGATTTATCCCATTCAGTTACTAACAACAAGGAAAATGCATAGGAAAATGCAAAAGATATATCTCATGCTAACAATGTTGTTAAATCCCAACTGGAATCATAGTGGATAAGGAAAATACCCCTCCTTTGTCCAATCCTCCAATTATAGAGGCTTCAACAGTTTGGTTAACGGTGCACAAGAAGAAAAAAATTATTTCTAAGAATACTGCCTTCCCCGCCAAGATAATTTTGTTCTCCATTGTTGTTTGGATGTCCCTTATTGCTTCATTTTTCTTTACCGGGCAATAGTCTACTTTACTACTATGGTGTTGCTTTGCCACTGTAGTTTTTTTTATTGTGCATCAGCTGTTGTTTTTGCTGAGATGTTGTTGTTTTTGGTACTATTCTGAGAAGATTGTTTTCTGCTACTAGGTGTTCATGTTTTTATCTTGATTTTTATCATGTTGTTGTGCTTTCATTGTCAAATTCTGGTTGTTTGAGCTGAAGAAATTCTTGTACAAGGGTATAGTCCCTTTCAAAAAACTATTTTCCAATAATAATAAAAATAATATCTTGGCCAACACATTTACATTGATAATATTTTGAGCAACAAAACTCACTAGGACTTGACTCTACTTATTTCTTGTATAAATTCTCACTCATCCATAAGGTTATGGATTTGGTATTTGATAATTTATATAAACACTTATTATTTAAACGATTAGTTTACAAAATAAATTGAGAATAAACCACCAAATTCCAAACATGATTTACAAGATAGAAAAATCTAAAAGAGAATATCACTATTTTGAAAATAGAAAGAGTAAGGTGATTGATTATTTTCTATAGATTTATCTATTTTCCTAGTGATGTTGTGCATGATTTGTGTGAAGTGAATGAATTTTTTTAATATAGAAAATAGAAAGCTATCAAACATGAATTTTGTTGCTCTAATTATTATTTAATATTTTATTTATTAAAATAAATTTCACAAATTTTAAAAATTAACTTAGTATACAATTTACATGACAAGTGATTTTTTAGTTAGCCCTTCTAATGAAAATTTATAATATTTTAATGCCTTTTAGTATTGAAGTGTAATTTTAAATTTCAATTTTTTTTGAAGTGTAAATTTTTAATCACCCTTCTATGACAAGCTAAAAGACATTTGAAGGGCATTGACGACTACCATCATTCATTTCCAGGCTTCCCGCTCTTCCCATGCAAAGAACAGACACCATGACACACAAAGTTCATCATTGTCACTCATATCCCTATGCTCAACAACTTCTTTAGCTCCTCCATCACCTGTACATACCCTAACCACTCATAATCTACCCATAAAATAGTAATATCCCCCAAGTCACAGAATATACCAGCACGGATATGCAAATAAAAAATCACAGAAAACCAATAAAAACTACCTCTAAGAGAGTAGAGAACTTATGAATGAGTACATCCTCGATTCCCCGATCCTTTGATGGATCCATCATGCTTCGAGGACAAGAATTTCACAAAAAAACTCGTGTCTGGCCAATGATCTAGAAATAAAGGGTGAAAGTAAGCAAGCCACCGTGTCGATGGCTATTCAATATACAAAGGTATTGTTTCTTTCATAAAATAAAACCTACATGTATTTTGTTATTATTTTGTTATTAAAATAAGGTGTGGTAGGAGATCCGTTAATTGTGTCAAGGTGTGTAGTTTCTCACCGTTTGATTGAATTTTGATATATGGATAATATTTGTTTTGCTTTGATCTGTGAACTATGGATTCCACCAATGCATGGTGATGAATATCCCGTGTTTTGCTCAACATGGATTTATACAAAGACCATGTTCAACATTGGAATTGCAACTTATATCCCACGTGGCCTATTACAATGCCATGTGAATTGGGGCAACTATGAGGGGTAAAGTTTTTTGTAAAGATTGCTTTTGATGATGAAATTCTATAATAAATAATAGTATCCAATGAAAAAAATAAAATTGAAAATAAAATTTTAAGCATGTCTATATTAAAATAACTAAGAGTATTAATAGTTATGGTTTAATGCCAGTTTTATAGTTATTTAAATTTATAATTACTATTAATATAGTTTATCATAATTATTAATACCGTTGTGGATATTTTAAAATGTCTCTTTAAGTTATTATTAGTTGTTAAGATGTATAAGTTTTTTACAGTCTAAGTGCATTTATATATTTATAGATCCTTATCACATTTAAATTATGATTTTATTCATATGCATGTAAAATATTTTATCAAAATTTTAATCATTCAAATCCATAAGTTGGAATCACAAGATGCTGACAATAGTGATTTGGACTTATGATGTTTTATATGACGTCAGAGTTAACTTTTAAATAATATATAGAAATATTTTCTAGAAGAAAATGGTTTCATATAAAGGTTTCTTCGATTTATTGCGTCATTAAATAACATAGAACTATTTAGAACTAGCAATAATCTTGCACAATGTAATATAAATGTGAAAAAAACATAAAGAATTTTAATAAAGTCTTAAAATAATATTTAAAAATAAAGTGGCAATGTGCCTAAAAAATACAATCATCTAATGAAATTTTGTATGTATGGTATTTCTACCTAGGATTAGGAATTTATTGATCTCTTTCAAATCCCATTGGAAAAAGAAAATACATTTGAACTTGGAAAAATTTTAAATGAATATTAATTGAATTTTTTACAGTATTAATCCACATTAGTTACGTAAATACTATAAACTATGTTCTCATATCGGGTTTTTTTTAGAATGTCTTATTTGGTTATTATAAATAGTTAATAAATATTTGGTCTAATTCAACGAGTAACTTTTTCAAGCAAAGAAATAATTTCTTATAACATAACAAAAAAGTCTCTCTACTCTATTTGTGTCTAACATATTAGGATTTTTTTTCCTAATTGAGTCTTTTAAGTACTAGAAAAACATATTTGTGTAGTAACCAAATATGTAACTAGAAAAGATATGTTAAATTGAACTATATAAAACAATAACATATATCTATCTTAAAATACATAGTTTGTATTTTTAATATAACATTATTTCATATACCTTGTTTGTGATATTAAATATCGTAGTCAATCTACATGAAAATCACTATTTACATGTTGATCTTTTTTATAAAATTTTATTATAAAGTATTTATGATAACAAAATTATTCAAGGTTAAATCAAAATCCAAACATGGTAGTGGATGTAACCAATTTCTTAATAGATTTTCACTTCATTACCCATAGTATTGACGATACATAATTAACGTATGTGAAGGTAATTTTACAAGGCATGCATATTACACAGTCTATTATACAATAAATAAACTACTAAAAAGGCAATCTAATTTTACAAAGCATGCATATTACATGGTAAATTATATATTACTTATATATCCCTTTAATGTTTTTATATTGTTACTAATTTCACACTTGTCATATTAAAACGGAACTAAATATTAGAGTTATGTTTCACATCACGAAATATAATAAACAATGTAAAATTTAAAAATAAGAAATAATCTTACACAAATAATCCAAATTGTTCCATATATATATGTATTTAAAAAATAGTAAAAAATAATTAAATATTAAATTTTATTTAATATATCTCTTTATACCATAAAATAAGTTGTCACTAAATATTAACATTGATAAATTATTATGCTCTAGGTTTGTGTCATTTTGATGACATTTTTATTAACTTTGTAATTTTAGGCAAGTGTCTATTCCATAATAAATATATCTAATCTTTTATGTTGTAATTAATAAAAATATTTAATTCATATAATTTTTTTAATAGTTTGATTCTCTTAAAATTAGTTTTTTTTTTTAAATTAAAAATATGTGAAAAAGTAATACACTATTATAATTTTATATACGAATCTTTTTAAATTATGTCAAAATAAAATTCGACAATTTTTTTTTTTCAAAGTATTCTAAACAAAAAAATATATATATTATATGCAAGAAGGTTAATATTTATACCTTAATATTTACAAACTAGGCATAAAATTTTAAAAAAAAAACATAATCAAAATTCAAAATTAGTTCAACTTAAATATGTTATAAATGCTAATTTGATAAATAATATTTACAACAAATTAAACACCACTACTATATTGTGGTATTTCCACACCAAATTTGTATTATTATTTTAAAAATAAATTATTAATAAATATGTCATTTGGTAATGTGGCATGTCAATGCTATCCTAATTTTAATTTTCTTAAAAGATCTAGTTATAGTTTTAAATTAAAAACTTTAATATTAGTCTAAACTTGAAATATATAATCATTACATGTATCTTGTGTAATTTTTATAATATTTTTTTTTAAATTATATAAAGTATAATTTCCATAATATTTAATTTAGCTTATTTATATTAATATTGTAAAAGTATGTTATAATATTGTGTAAAGTGATATTTACATATTATTATTTTTATATATGTAAAAAAATTAAATTGTTTAATGTGGCATTTAAATAATATTATAATTTAATATTAATCTTCAAAAAATATGTTTCAAGTATAAGTGTAGTGGGTAATATTTATAATAAGTTCTAATATTATTTTCTAAAAAATGTGGAATTTCTATAATGAAAGTATGAAAATGTGAATTTTCTACAAATTATTAACAATATAAATTTATTATAGAAAATCTACACTAATTAAAAACCAAGAACGTGAATATCATAGAGATGCCATAATTATGCTACAATTATGTTAAATTGTAGAATAATTGTGGTAAAAAGTGCTTGTTTGTTGTAGTGATTATAGTGAAAGCAAACGATCTACTACTGTAGCGTTTGGTTGGCCATCCAATGACCCAACAATGATTTGGGAAGGAAAAATATCCATTATGGAATAGGTGTGGGACATGCAGTATTAAGTGTTTTACCATGCACAATGTTTGTTTTTTGTTTTCATACCAGTATACTCCTCGCCATTGTTCCAACATCAACCACCCTCTATACGACCTTGGTGGCAAAGAAAAGCACAACACATCACAATGTGAATGCACTTTAAATTTGGAGGCAAACTGAGGATGTTGGTAAATCCAGTCAATCACCAAGGGGTTAAACCATGCAAACAATACAAATCATGTCCAAATAAAATTGCAACACACCATTAGCTCCAAAGAACCAAAATATATATATATATTTAAGAGCTACTAAGAGGAAAATGGCTAAAAGGGATAGCGTGTGCGGAGCAATAGTCAAACCTTTTGGGTTCCTCTAGGTTGCACAAAGTACTCATTCAAACACAAAATAATTGAGGGATATCCCATAGGTGTATGCATAAAAAAACACCCTTTTAATGCTAGCTATAATAAATGCCCTATCCATTTTTTTTACATTCTTGGAAGTAGACATGAGATTTTATGCCCTGACATTTTTTTGCCTATTTTAACCGTATTTTACATTTTTACAAAAGTGTCATCCCGTCTCTATTTGACGTGAAATAACTTGACAAAACCATCATTATCAATATGAATACATTCAATATAAATATAAGTGCAACATTACATAAATATTTAAATAACATATTTTGTTGAAAATGTGTTTATATTGGGCATATAATCCCTAAAACTTACCCTCGCTACTTGGAAGAGATTGGTAAAAAGGAAAGCAAAACACAACACTTTGAGAACAACAGTGCCCAATTTAAATTTAAAAACATTTTTTAAAGCTATTCATTTGAACTAATGAAGCGAATCATTATAGATGTATTGTAGAATGATAGAAGGTAAATTCAAATTTCTTTTTACAATATGACAATGTCTCAAAGATTTCCCATTTCCAAAGGTTATTATAATTCCATTTGGTTTTCTATTATGAATTTCCAATGATTATATTATCACTCCCATTTGTTTTCTCTATGAATTTCCCTTTTAAACCTATTCAAAAACTGTGCAATTTATTAACATTGACATTTTCTTCTTAATGAGACACTCATTTCAGCATTTCAATTTGTGGTGCCATATTTTTTCAGCAAAACAATTTTTTAGGTTAATAAAGAATAGGTAAATCTCTACTTTTAGTGTTGCACTTCTTAAAATGTGCCAAGAGTAGATAAATATTTGTTTTACCTCTCAACAAATTTATTGATATGGTTTAGTTTAAATTGAACCATCTTTTGTATCAATTATTAATATCAAAATATATATTGGTCATTAAGATGCTGCGATGGTAATGATCAAGATACTTTCTAAAACCAGCTTACGATTTGATTGTGTGTACTACTGATTTGTTGATACATTAAGATGCTCAAGATACTTTCTAAAACCAGTTTACGATTTGATTGTGTGTACTATTGACTTACGATTTGATTGTGTGTACTATTGATTATTGACACATACATATTTATATATCATCACTGCCTCAATGTTCCGCGAAAAAAAAGAAAAAAGCAGAGTGAAAACACAAAAAAAAAAAAAAAAAAACACAACAGCAGCCGTCCAAAACGGCTATAAACAACACGCCCTCCCCTCTCGTGTACAACTAAGTACATTCCAATTTTAACAATGCATGCGGTAATGGTGAGCGAGAATGAATCGGTGTTGTACAGGAAGGTAAAGATTTAAAATAAGGAATTGTCACCCACTTTTTCGCCATTGATTTCTAGCTCAATCACTCCCTTTTGGGCTCTGTTAAAACAGTAGAAAAGATCAAAAGCGTGGGGAGGGAAGGGTTGCGAAAGCAAGGAAACTCTGAGCAAGTAAATGTATTAATCTGCAATCAATTAATTATTATGTTATTGGGAAGGCAGATTTTTTAATACAGACGATTAGAATTTTAGAATATAGATGATAATGAAGATTTTTAGAGTCAGTAGAAATCCTAGCAGTCATGTCCTAGCAAAATTGATCATAAATGTTACTCTGAATATACTGAAAGTCATGGTCCTAGCAAAAATCCTAGCTGACATATTAAGAGTTACTCATCATAAATGTCGATCTTCTTGATGCTCATGGAGGTGTATTGAAAGGCTTTATTGAATTTTATGTAGTATCAGTGCAATGCCCTCTGTTTTGTACTTATTTCACCAACAAAATCCAACATCTTGATGGTTCCATTCGGATTCCTGACACATACCATGTATGGCTATAGTTTTTTAATGCCTTTTAAGACATATTTTTCTAAGCGTTGAACATCTTTCTGCTAACATGTCAAAGTCGAGGGCTATTTAGTACAGTGCTGACAGTTCTATAATCTGCATATTTATCTAGTATTTATGACTGATGCAGACTCAAGGACCGCTAATACTTGTGTTCATGGGAGAGTGAATTGAAGAATTAGGCCACAGTTTCAGAGGTGGATCTGATTGCAGGTACAAGTTTCTTCATATGAAGGACCACTCAATTTGGTAGCCATACATTACGAAATTACAATTGATTTCTAGTACATAAACTTTGGGAATTTTATTGATATGGCCTCCTAAATGGCTCTTTCAAAAAAAAATACAATGCACTTTTTGTGTGTTCTTTTTTTTTAGAAATGCATCTTATATTTGCTTAGAAGGAATTGAAAAAGGGTATCCATCTTACAACAGGGTTGCATGGGAGGTTTCTTCCTAAAAGGCCCTTCACAGCTAACATGCATCCTGATATCTTTGCTCCTACTCCTGGATTTGTAATTAATTAACAATGCCAATTCTGACCTTAAATGTGTTTAACTCCCCTAGGTTGAGCTTAGAAGGTTCTTCTTGAAATATTGCCTTCCCTCTTGATTTTGGCAGAAATCCTAATGGTTTGTGGCTATCTTGATAAATGTCTTACTTTGAAAAAGCGTAAAACCCATCTTGTTGCTTAGCCATTAATTTTTCTACAATAATTAGAAATCTTTCTCACAAATGTGAAACTCCATCTTGTTTGTTGTAGTCACTTCTCCTCATTTGCCATATATTCCCCCTGAAAATTAAACGTACAGAGTAAGTGGAAGGGAAACAAACAGAAACTAGCACCAATATAGAATATGGATAAGAAGGAAAACCAAAGAAAAAAGTGAGGTCTAGATGAAAATACTTAAATGAAGAAATAACATGGGAGGGAACAAATGGGGAGCCACTATTAGGAGAGGGAAAGGAGCCACTGTTAGGCTGTATACACATTTGATTTTCACAGCTAGATTTTTTTTTTGAAACTCAAAACCTTTGTTTTGATAATTTTTTTTCCTTTTCAAAGTAAAATTGAGTTTGCTTCAGCAGATTTACTATTACAGTACACAACATGATTTCCTTTGAAAATAAGTAGAGTGTAAGGCATAGTTCATTTATTAAAACATAAGCTGCTAAATTGGTTTAATTATTGCTATTGCTTGTAAAGGCATCTCAACTTTTTTATTGTATAAGAGCAAAATTTATTGTATAGATTCTGATTGCCATGTGATATTTCATTCTTAAATTTGATGATTGTCATTTAAACGTTTTTTTTTTTGTTTTTTAGAGAAATCAATTAAAAAATAATAAAATTTTGGTGATTAGATAATGTTTGAGTCCGTTTTTTCCTCCTATTAATATCTCTCAACATATTTTAGATAACTATATTCAAAATGTCTATATTAGTTGTATAAAAACAAAATCTTATTATATAGATTTTGAATTTGATCACCTTCTCTTTAAACCCTCACACTTATAATATTTTTTCTTTCAATTTGTAATCCTATCGTACTATAGGAAAACAGTTGCAACTCTGCATATGATTTGAGTTGTACACAAAATAAAGCTTCTAAAACAAGAAAGAGAAAGGAAGCTTCTATAAAATGTGGAAGTTTCTAAGGAAGAATAGTTAGGAAAGAGAGTTTGTAAATACAGAAATAAGATAAACATAGGAATATACAGTAGCTCATGTGGTTTTTGGCATATATCCAGATTCTAATTGTCTGAGCAGATCTTACCTTCTTCTTTATTTTTTTTTAATCCTCTAATTTGTAAGATGGTTTAGTTGTCACAAGTGTGTTTTTTATTGGGAAAATTAATTGTTTCTTTCTTTGATACATTCTTTATTTTGTGTTTGATGTTCCTGAAATCAAACACAAAATAAAGAATGAACTTAAAAATTGAACGTTTTCTATATTTAGATGTAGAGATTATCAAATTAAGCTGATTGCATTTTGTATCTGTAAAAGGATTCCATTAGTTCTGTACTTTAAAAAAAAATATGCATTGTTAATGAAGTAATTTCGTTGGTCAAAATGGGCTAAACCATCACACAGTTGATACCAAAAAAACAAAAAAATATGTAAGTAATCCATAAATTCCTCAAAAATATTACTTTCGTAAATTAAAAAAGGGAAGTAGTTGCCTGTGGTTTGAAACAATAATATCAGTGTTTTGTATTATCAATTAGGTTATTGAAATTTCATCAAATTTGAAGGCTGTGGTTTTATGGGGGAGGGCTATCTAAGTTTTCACAATGGATGTTGTTGAGAAAATTTAGGAGCCCTTTCTATGCAGATGGTGCCATACATTATAGATTGTAATTTTTAAGTAGGTGGTGTCATATATTGTAGACTATAATTTTGTTTAGTATAGAAATGCAAATAGAGTTAAAGATCCAACCATGTGATGGAGTCTATATACCAGAGTGTTACGAAGGCAGGAAAAATCCTAAACAAAGCAAAATATAAACTTCATAAATTGTTGAATTTATTTTGGTGGGGCGAGGTAGCCCCTCCATGAGTCCTCACACTAAACATTTTTGGAAAAGATGATTAGCCTATTCCATAAAGAAAAAGTGTTGAATGAATGAATGAAGGATTTTAATAACGTCCACGAGACCAAACAGTCTATGGGACCAAGAGCCACAAAAAGAATCTGTCCAGATAAAAACAAAACATCAGGTCACAGAGGTTGCCTGTTGATATTGCAAAAAGTTAACTCCTTTCTCGATGTCAGCTCTTCTACTATGTATCTTGATTAAAAAACTTGATATTTTGGTTAGCCTTTCCTCTTGAAACAAGTCCGTTAACTTGACAACACTTAAACTGTCCCTGTAGTTGCTCTGAATGTCATTATAAGTTGCACACTCCATAATGAAGTGTCATTCTGTCTCCACTACCCCCTTGACACAGAATAAACAAGTTCTTGTTTCCCATTCTTCTTTGGGTATTGTCCACCTACCGGTTTCACATCTAAGATGATGTGAGTTGGTTCTCAGTTGGGCAATTAACATCTTTGCTTTCCATTTAATTTCCACTCCTATGTATGCCTTTTCTTCGTGCTCCCAAGTGGGGTTAAAATGATTGATGTAGTATGCTTTCTTCCGTCCTATCTGCCTTGTCCACATGGTTGTCCTGAATTTCTCTTTCACATACTTTTTTATTTCCTCATTGGTATTTGGACATTCTTGCATGTTGATGTCCCATTTACTCATCCACTTGTTGTTTTGCTTCATCCATGTGCTTTTCCTTCTGCTTAGTTCTTCTTCAGCTACTATTTTGGGCCATCGATGATTCTCCATTCCCTGCACCTTTTTTAAATAACTTAGAGTTCGAATCATTGTCGATGCTTCCAGCGGAAAGGTACCAGATTCGGCCAAAAGAATCTCATATGGAACCGAGGCTTTAACTTTGAGGCTACTAGTTATTAAGTGCTTTTGGACCCTCTCTATCTGTCTCCAATTTAAGTCAGAAACATTGTTGCCCCAAACTTCACACCCATATAGAATCACTGGTGTGACTAGCAGGCCAAACAAGGTATTTTTGGTTTTCCAATCCCACAATTCTGCATTCCTGCACCTATTCTGCAATGAGTATAAGGCCTTCCACCCCCTTGGATTCTTTTTGCCCTGCATGTCTCCCAACTAAGCTTATTGTGAAAGTCAAGCCCAAGATATTTGTATTGTTCCACTATTTCTAATGTGTTTCCTTCAAAAAGAAACTCATATTGCCTCTTTTTTCTCCGTAGAGAAAAGATCATGATTTTTGTCTTGCTAGTATTCACTTGCATTCCCACCTCTTGGCAAAAAAGCTCTAGAGCTTTCAAATGTTCTCTCAAACTTTGGGTCATTTTTGCAATTAGAATAAGATCATCTGCGTATAGAAGTAGCTTTACAACATAGCTAGCTAGATGGATGCCTCCTCCACCAGCGTTATCAATCCACTCCTCTAGTTTATCAATGTAGAGACCAAACAAGGTTGGAGATAAAGGGCAGCCTTGTTTGACTCCAATGTCACTTCCAAAGCATTCTGACATACCCTCACTTGTTCTGATTTTGGCCCTGACTTGCTCATAAAGCCTATGCACTGTTGCTCTATACTCATCTGGAATACCAAGCTCCTCCATTCTGCTCCAAAGTTTACCTCTAGGGACCGTGTCAAATGCTTTCTTGAAGTCAACAAAGCAACATAAAGCTTCCTCTCCCTGATTATCCCATATTTTTTCCACCAAGTGTCTAAGGGTAATGCAATGATCGATAGTGGAGTGTTTCGGCCTAAAACCTGCTTGTCCTTTTGCTCTTTTACCCTCTTTTTCTGCCCAGCTGCTGATTTTGCACTCTACCATGCTACCAAATAGTTTTCCAAGAAGGGGGTTCACCATGATGGTCTGATAATTGGACGGATTGTTGATGTCCCCACTTTTATAAAGAGGTATAACGACACTAGTCGTCCAATCTGCTGGAAAGCCTTTTTGAATGATACCATTAAATGTGTGTTTAATATGTGGTGTGAGGGTTTCCAAGCCCCACTTTAAATATTCAGCTTGCAGCCCGTCAATGTCTTGCGCCTTACCCCCTGCAAGATTCTTGATGCCTTGAATGATATCCTTCGTAGAAAAAAGCTTAGTTGTTGTGTTGATTACCGGAGGTTTATCTTGAACTCTTTCATATAGTAGCTTGGCGTACTCTAACCATTGTGTGTCAGTAATATTGTTCTCTATTTGCTTTCTTTTTTGTTGTAACTCCCTCCAAAAACCTTTGGGGTTATGCTTTCCAAGGTAAATTAATTCTTTTCTTCTTGTGTTCACATAGCTTTCCTTTTTAGACCGAATAATGCTTTCATAAACCTTTTTGTTTTCTTTGGTCATTCCAAGTTTTCTCAGAGTCCTCTTCATTGCCTTGCATTCATCATCATACCATGAATTTGCTGGAAAACTACTTGCCCTCCCATTCTTAGGTTTGCTTCTTTTACATGCATTTAAAGCCTTTTGAATTATAGAAATCAGCATATTTTTATTTGTTGGACAGCTGTTCACAACTGAAGTATTCTTTGGATCTTGGGAATGTTGCTGAAAATGATGCTCAAGGGTTGCTTTGAAGAGCTCTCGATTCTCTTGAGTCATAAGGATTCTCCCTTGAATAGGTTTCTTCCCTTGCTTGTGGTGGTCTTGCCCTCTATTCTGATGGTTTATTTGCATATTTATTTTTACATATATTGGATTGTGATCTGATCTCATCTCGATAGGGCAGTCCCCAACTTCGAGTCTCACCAATTTCGGGATAAAGCTTTGTGAACAAATAACATAATCTACTACACTTTGACCGTTGTAGGTCTTACAAGTGATGTTCCCTGAGTTCGGCCATGTCCTCATTCCATTGCAAATAACCATGTCATATAAGCTACATAAGCTCAAAAGTTCTACTCCATAACATGTGATTGTCCCCTTCCCATCTTGTGAGTTCCTTGCCCAACACTGATCTTCTTCTTCTTCGAACCATAAAGGATTATTTCTTATTTCTTCTTCATTTCTCAAATTGAGAGCCTGGTTGTTTGTTTTCCATGCATTAAAGTCTCCTATGATCAAGACTTCCCCTGAAGTGCTGAAAATTGAAATGTCACTTTTTAAAGATGCATAAGGATCTTCATTGTCTAACTTCTTTTTTTATATGTTTTTGAGCCTCTCGGAGCAAAATAGCAAGCAACGAGCCTAATTGTTAACTCATTTTCTATTATTTTCAGCCATATATACTGTTTATTCGGGTCCTCTTTCTCCACTGTTATAATTCCACCCCATGTTTCTTTGATTAGCACCGTGACCCCTCCATGACCTTTGCCACTTTCGGTTCTTTCATTCCAAACTGAGACTTTCTTATAACCTTCAAAATCTGGAACTCTACAGCCTTCGTGTTCATGTGTTTCTGTAAGAATAATAATGTCATTTCCCTCTGCTATGGGCCCTAACCCAGGACCTCTTCTCCAAGGGTAGCCTCTACAATTCCAGCTTAATAGAAGTGGCTTTCCTAAATGAGATGCTTTCTGGATTCGAATCTCTAAATTGAGAGAGTTGTTAATTTGAAAAAACAAAAAAAATTGCAAGAAAAAGACAAATTTATTGTAATTTTCAGGTTGATATGGGTTTTTGACTCACTCTTTACTTTTGTCTCTCTATAATTTATTTAATGTGTTAATGACTGTAATCTCATTTTTATATATGACATTTGTGTTTTTCATGTGAATAAGGAGCTCTCTTTTTGAAATCCAGTAAGGATGTGAAATATTGGGGCTGCTCAACGCATTTGGAAGGGAAATTGGTCCCCGAAATTCCTGATTAGTAAAGAACTAGGCATTGTCTTTTACAATCATGGCTTTTAACAGAAATGGCCGTTCAAATGATTCAGCAGCTCCGAGTATGTCAGTCTGGAAAGTTTTCAAATATGCAGATCATGTAGATATGTTGACAATGGCATTGGGAACATTCGGTTCGATTGCAGAAGGTTTATCTGTACCTGCTGCATGGATTATATGGGCTGGATTAGCTAATGCAATAGGATCCGGTTCATCTCATAAAGATGATGGTATTACAACCAAAATTAACAAGGTGAAATGCTTGGCAATATATAATTCGATTGTTTCTACACTTATAGCATCAGTGGTGAGATTATAATTATTTCCTGTGCTTGGTGCAGGAAGTTACATATTTTCTGTATTTGGCTGCTGGAGCATCGATTGCAGTATTTGTAGGTGATGGTTCTAAGAGCCTATAATTTAAAAGGATTGGAGTGTTTAATATGTGGATGATACTGGTTATAAGTGAAATTTAGAGCATTGTCTGTGCTGTTTTGCAGAGGCTTTCTTCTGGACCAGGAGTGGCGAAAGACAGGCGTCGCGCCTCCGAAGAAAGTTTTTAAGAGCTGTGTTGAGACAAGATGCACAATTTTTCGACACAAGTAGCGTAGACACAGCTGAAGTAGTTAACAGTGTTACCAATGATACCCTTCTCATCCAAGATGTCCTAAGTGAAAAGGTTCTGAAATCAAGATTGCATAGATATTACAGGCATTGTTTGTTTGTTACATAAATTTTGATGAACTGTTTCACCTTAGCAATCGGGGTTGATAAACTGCTTGGATAAACCTAAAGAGCAATAAGAAAACAGAAAAGGGTGGGTATTTAAGATTCAAATTCACCTTAGAAATTGGGGTCTTGGGTAAAAACATTTTGGATTACATCAAATAATTTACTTGATGTAATCCCAAATGTAGAGATTAATAAAAATAATATGCAGTAGTATCCAAAAGCCCAATTTCTATCCTCCATTCTTTGATTCTTTCCTTTTTTTTAAGGATTTATTTTCAAAAAAAATTGAAGCCGTTGATGATCACTATTTGCTTTGCAGGTTCCATTTTTTATCATGAATATAACAAATTTCATTGGTTCCTGTGCTGCTACCTTTTACCTTTCATGGAGGCTGACCTTGGTGACCTTTCCATTGGTCACATTACTGATTATTCCAGGGTTGATTTATGGTAAGTTTCTGATGAGGTTGGCAAGTAATATGCATGCACAATATAAAAGGGCCGGCACAATTGTAGGGCAAGCACTTTCTTCCATTAGGACTGTGTATTCTTTCACGGGAGAGTATAATGTAATCAACAAATATTCATCTGTACTTAATGCAACTGTAAAGCTTGGGCTTAAGGAAGGTCTGGCGAAAGGCCTGGCCATTGGAAGCAACGGATTTATTTTTGTCATATGGGCTGCTATGGCATTGTATGGGAGCAGCATGGTCATGTCTCATGCTATAACAGCAGGAAGAATCCTGTCAATCGGCTTGCTTGTAACTCACGGAGGAATGTATGTATGTTATTTTTTTCAAAACATTTTGTGCTCAGTATTTTTTATTTTCTTGAATTGAATTTAATGATTTCTTCTATAGGGCTCTGGCAATAGCGCTTCCCAATCTGAAGTACTTTTCAGAGGCAGCCATTGCCGCATTCCACATATCTAAGATGATCGATAGTGTTCCAGAAATCGACCATACAGAGGAAACAGGGATTGTATTGGAAAAGGTCTCTGGGGAAGTCCAATTCAAAAACGTACAATTCACATATCCCTCTCGACCAGAAACCATGATATTTAGAGACTTCTCCCTATCTGTTCCTGCAGGACACTCTATGGCTCTGGTTGGGGCAAGCGGATCAGGGAAATCCACAACAATTTTACTATTAGAACGTTTTTATAATCCAATTTCAGGAGAAATTCTTCTGGACGGAGTGAATATCCAAACCTTGCAACTGAAATGGCTGCGCAGCCAAATGGGTCTGGTCAGTCAAGAGCCAACCCTGTTTGCTACCTCCATTCGAGAGAACATATCGTTTGGGAAAGAGAATGCCACCATGGATGAAATCACCACTGCTGCAATGGCTGCTAATGCCCATAGCTTTATCACTCAACTACCACAGGGATACGACACGCAGGTATTTTATTTGCAATTCAACATTGACGTGCATAACAAAGATAAAATGAAATGAGGAGTTACCTGAGACTCTTTAGGATCTTTTGGGCAGAAATATTAAAATTTTAGCCATAAAAAGTAACTTCATTGTTTCAGAATTATTAGTTCTAGAATCTCCAGAATTTATGGGTGTTTTGAGAGGGAAGCTCAACAGATTTTGTAAATTGTTCCATCTTATTATGCTTAGTTGAGTTTTTGAATCTCAGTTGGACTAACTTATTGTATTCTTCCATATGTCTGTTCTTTTTTTTTAACTGGAAAAATGCATCAAAGTCAAAACATCAACAAAATGAAACAATGGCAGAACAACAAGAGGTCCCCACGAGAGTAACTGTTACAAATAGAGCAGCCATTAAACAATTACAAAAGAAACTGTGAACGGAACAAAACCAACAGTTATTATGTGCAAGAAATCAGCCATAGACCATGAGTCATTATGGGCAGTTGTTTCTGACCTTCAAGCTTCATATATTTTTACTTTTAAAAAGAGTTTATTTTCTCCACATTAGCTGCAAGATTATCACGGATCGTTGTTAGGCGAGCCAGTTGCAAGCTGATCCTTTTCATTTGACCCACCTATTTTTCCATATGTTCTTAATATGCCTGAATGTTTCTGAAATTATATTTGTGGATATCCCCACCCCAAGTAGAATTTGTTTCCATGACAACTTATAAGATAGATGATGCAGTCAAGGTTCAGTGTCACAAGTGAATGGGAACCTAACCTTGCAGCTTCATAGCGACAGATTTAACACAAAATCTCATTCTTTATTAATTCTCAAGTCTCATAAGGCATTTACAATCTCAATACACACCACTCATAAATTCATAGGGCTTTCAGACACATAATAGCTTCAATGGCTTCACAAAACCTACGTGCAGACTCTGCACAACTAACCTTACTCAAAACAGACGATTTTTTTACTAGCAGAAAAACTTTTCTTTTTTTAATGAAAAATTCTCTTTTTTCAACAAATATGTGTTGCCTCATTTATAGCCAAAATGGCCAGTAAGTTAATCGAATGAGTACTGACTCAATGGTGAAGATGCTTGGTTCTTAAAGAGCCCACCAAGGTTCAATTCTCGCTGCAAGTAAAGTCAGGAGATGCACCGTAATAAGAGATGAGGCCGGGATTGTGCCCCAGGTGAATTTGATGGAATGGATACCCCTCAGTCCTTGGCCACTTAGCATAAGAAATCTACCCACATCACCGTGGGGGAAAGAATCTTAATTTGACTTTCTAAATCTAAAAATAGCCGACTAAACAATTAAAGAATCTTAATTTGACTTTCTAAATCTAAAAATAGCCGACTAAACAGTGTGACATGGGGATGCCTGACAAAGTGAAAAACCTCGGGGATGTCCAAAAATATTAGGGATGTCTCAGGTATGTCTAGTTTTTTTGGTTTTTATTATTTAAATCTTTGTTTTTTCTCTTTAAAAACTAACTTTTTAATTTGTATTCTTGTAGTGTAAGATTGTTTTTGAAATCCACTCCTCTATTCGGAATAAAAAAATGTCATTTATGGAAGCTCCAATCTACTTAACAAACTTACATAGCCTATATGTATATTTTTATATGAAGACTGTTGTATATATTTTTTATATAAGTTGTATGAATAACAGTATGTTTTTCTATGTATATAGCATTTGTATATTTATAATTTTTTATAGTATTTTAATAATTGTCCTGCCATCCCGAAAATTTGGATTTTTTTTGCCATTCCGAAGCCTTAGGTAATATTGTAATTACAATGACACCTATTTCCCTATCCCACAAAGATCAAGAATAGTTACAAACAATTGCGATTATTAGTAGATACATGTTATCTCACTATTTCTAATATCATGCCAACACTACGGGAATTGTAAATCTTCAATCAACTCTTAATTCAATGGTGAATCATTAAATAGTTTATGTCATTCTACCCTTCTCCAGGATGCCCATGCATCAAGAAAAGAGCTGGTAGTTCTTGTTGACATTTTTTTAGATGTTGTGACCTATACCTGTTACTTCTGACATGGGATATTTTCTTTAAAATTTATCCTCTTTGAATTCTTAATTAGACTTTATTTTCTGGGCAAGCATTGACATCAATCCTTTTCTTGATGATAGGTCTTGAAGAGAGACCCAAAACATTGGACCAAATTCATGTTACGTAGTCGTTCCTAGAAGATTCTCACAAAGCTACTAGCTACAAATTGTCTTTAAATATATATATATATCATATATATTTATCAAAGAGTTAGATAGTTGTTGTTTTGATCCATAATCCATCTTTTAGAATTCTCTGACTTCACCCTAATGTCACAGAATTAGGCCATGGTTACATACAGGGGGGCTCCATAAGATATCTCAGTGGGTGCTGTTGAGAAAATTTATGAGCATTTTAACACAGAGTCTCGAATTATTTGGGCAAGGTAGTTTATGCGGGAAGCATTGAAAACAGGGGGCTCCAACATCCCTGCTGTTGCTTAAAAGTTTTTTCTGACAGATGGCAGTTGTCAAGACACCCAAAACATCAGGACCAGTAACTGTTTTTATGTAAAAATTGGTACAGCAAATAAAACTATCTGGACAGATATTTTAATCAATTATTATCTTATCATTATTATATATATAGTTTGTCTATGGGACCATTCAACTGTTACAGGGCCTAAAATATCTCAGAAAATATTTTTGAGAAAGTTTAGAGACAGCATGGGACCATACTTGTGCTAAAATATCCCTAAATTTACTCCGCAGAACCTGCTAATTTTTTTTAGCAAAGGTAGCTTATGAAACCATTAGGGTTTAAGCTGCAAAAAAAAGTGGAGCTCCTCTTTTCTAGACCTAGATTTTGTTATTTCTTCCAACTGACTTCAAAAAGAATCATAGTGACCTTCTGCTATAAGAAAAATAGGAACTGAAACCTCACCAACAAATAATACCATGCTCTTGAGCATTGTACAATTTTCCTCCACCTCCCTCCAATACAAAGAATCCAAACAAATTTCCATTAATACTTGTTTGAAGTAACAATTTTACATTGAAACTACTCCTTTCAAACAAAGAAAATCCTGTTTGAGCTAATCATTTTCCATTAATACTCCTCTTCCAAACAATAGATGCCTGTTTGAGCTAACAATTTTCCATATCACTCCTTCCAAACAAAGAACAGTCTTTATTTTCCATTATTTTTATAAAACCAGTCTATAGATCTCACAAGTTTGCTGGATATTCTTCATAATGCAGGTAGGAGAACGGGGTGTCCAGATGTCAGGAGGGCAAAAGCAGCGGATAGCCATTGCTCGAGCAATGCTGAAAAACCCTCCAATCATGTTATTGGATGAAGCCACCAGTGCTCTGGATGCAGAATCAGAACACATTGTACAGGATGCTCTTGATAAAGCTTCTAAAGGACGGACAACTATTGTTGTGGCTCATCGTGTCTCCACTGTGAGAGCGGCAGATACAATTGCAGTAGTGCAAGATGGTTGTGTGATTGAGTCGGGTGGACACCATGAGCTGATCCAAAATCCAAGTGGAAAGTACGCAGCTCTGGTTCAATTACAGCAGCATACTGTCAAGACAGAGAAGGATGGAAAATGTACCTCTGATCAAATCTTGAGAACAAGCAGCCGGGACCTTGAGATCAGGTCAGATATTTTCAGATCCATGTGGAAACTGTATTTCTACCTCAGAAAAGGAAGGATAAAATACAATTATTCAGATAAAACTCGAACTCCAACCATCTACAGAATGCTTGCATTGAATTCTACGGAATGGAAGAATGCTGCACTGGGGTGCCTTGGTGCCATCGGATATGGAGCCCATGAATCCTGCCTATTCCATCACAGTGGCAAGCATGGTATCAGTCCTATTTCAGGACGACGATCACAATGAGATAAGGCAGAAAATGAGGAGTTTTTCCCTTGTTCTTGTGGCATTGACAGTGTGGTCCTTCGTGGTGAATGTGATTGAACATTATAACTTTGCTGTCATGGGAGAGTTCCTGACCAGAAGAGTTCGAATGAGAATGCTGTCAAAAATCTTAACCTTTGAAGTAGGATGGTTTGATATGGATGAAAATTCAAGCGGAGCTGTTGGTTCCAGGCTATCAAAGGAAGCTAACATGGCAAGTCTCATTCTTCTCTACTGCAGTGTATCCAGAAGTTTCAATCTTCCTTTAACCTGCGATATGAACTTAAAAACTTTGAAGTTTCATATTAACATGTAAAATAGATTCTTTACAGACAAGAAACAAGTGAGAAAACATATAGTATTCTGGATTTAATTTATAAATTTTTCATGCAGGTGAGATCATTGGTGGGAGATCGCCTGTCGCTCATGGTGGAGAGTCTATCAGCAGTAGCTATAGCCTGCGCCATTTCACTAGTTGTGGCTTGGCGTTTCGCCATTGTTATAATCGCTGTGCAACCCTTGCGGATCTACTGCTACTACACCAAGAGGGTTCTGCTCAAGCGCCTTTCAAAGAAGTCTCTCAAAGCTCAGGATCGGAGTAGCCAAGTGGCCACAGAGTGTGTTGTAAACCATAGAACCATAACAGCCTTCTGTGCAGAGGAAAGGATACTTCAGCTCTTTGAATCCACACAGGAAGGCCCGCACAAAGAGACCAAAATACAGTCATGGTATGCAGGATTGATTCTCGGAACATGCGAATTTATCCATACGTCCCAAGGGGCTTTAGGGTTTTGGTATGGAGGGAAGCTCGTCGAACAAGGATATGTAAGTTTTCATGGCTTTTTAACCTGCATAGGCCATGCTGGGCAGAATTGGGAGGATTATAGCGGATGCTGGGAGTATGACTTCAGACATAGCTAAGGGCGTGGATGCTGTTAAATCTGTATTTGTGATCTTGGACAGAAATAGTTCCATGAATCCAGAAGATATTGAAGGACTTGAGCCAGAAAAAATTGATGGCAATGTTGAATTAAGAAATGTGGATTTTGCTTATCCTGCTCGACCAGATGTAACTGTATTGAGAGATTTCTGCCTTGAAATTAAAGCAGGAAACAGTGTGGCTCTGGTTGGCCAAAGCGGCTGTGGCAAGTCCACCATTATAGGATTAGTGGAGAGGTTCTACGATCCTCTCAAAGGAATGGTATTAATAGATCATAAAGACATCAAATTGTTCAATTTGAGGTGCTTGAGACATTTTATAGGTCTGGTAGGGCAGGAGCCAACTTTGTTTGCAGGGAGTATTCGAGATAACATTGTGTATGGTAAGGAGGACGCAACTGAGGCGGAGGTGATCGACGCTGCGGAGGCTGCTAATGCTCATGGATTTATATGGTGAGTGAAATGACTGCAACTGTGACTTATTTTTTTCCATAAAAGTGAAGATGTCTCTATCAATAATTGAAAACTGCAAAGTCTAAATCAATAAACAATTACAACCATGGTCAAGCAATTAAACCAAATGTACAAAACACTAGAAAGTCACAGTATCTGATAAGTCTGGATTGCTGTCTGAGAGCATTGGTTAACAGACATTGATGTATTATTGTTGTTGTTGTTGCAGCCATTTGGAGAATGGATACGATACAAATACTGGTGACAGAGGACTACAGTTGTCTGGAGGGCAGAAGCAACGGATAGCCATAGCTAGGGCAATATTAAAGAAACCCAAGTATCTTACTTCTAGATGAGGCAACTAGTGCATTGGATGCCCAATCAGAGAAGGTGGTTCAGGAAGCTCTAGATCGAGTTATGGTGGGAAGAACAAGCATAGTTATAGCTCATAGATTGAGCACAATTCAGAACTCTAACTACATAGCAGTTGTTAAGGATGGGAAGATTGTTGAGCAGGGAAGTCATCTTGATTTGACTAGTAAAGGTGAAAATAGTGAGTATTTTAAACTCATCCAGCTCCAAGAACACGCTTAAACAAATACCAAGAGCTTGGTATAGTCACAATGACTCGTTGTCATGTGATATATACTCTCATCCTCTTTCTGATCTTAGAATTTTTATATAGTGACCACTTTACTTTTCAACTATGGCCTTCAACTTTATGAAAATACCAAATACTTATTACTTGTGTTTTTAAAAATAATTCCAAGTTTTTTTTGTTAAAATCATCTATGAACGTCAAAAAATCCAGGTTCACAATGGAGGCGTTTTCTTACATTCGCATAGATTTGAATAGACAATCTGAATAGTAGCTATAGCTCTATATGACTTTCCACTAAGAGATGTTTCTCTATATTGCTTCCCTCAGGTAAAACTTTCACAAACCTGTCTTGGTTATTCTATTAATGGCAATTCATTCACCATATTCTTTGTGGGTAATAAATTCAAACCATTAAAGCTTAAATGCTCAAACCTCAAATACCATAACTAAGATTGATCTTTGAAGGAAACTTTAGATGCAAGGTATCACTACGGCAACCCCTTGAGAAGGTAATGCATTTGTAGATAGCAGTGGACATGATGAGCTATCGCCTAAGAGGGACCTTGAGGGTAGATTCCTTGTGAGCTATCTCCTTGGAGATACCTTGTGAGAGACTTGGCTCATATTGTTTTTTGAGGTCCCCTCTAATAAGTTTTTGAGCATATGCAACAAACAAATCACTTTAAATTTTTAATGGAAACATTTTATTTCTTGTCACAGTTCCAGAAATCTTTCTATCATTCTATTTATTGTCATCTCAACCTCTACAATCAATTTATTACTTAGATTGTTATCCAATATCACTCATGCATCATGTTTAAATACATTAGTATCCCTTTTATATTAATGTATGTAATATTAATGTTTCCCATCTACATCTCAATGTTTAGGTGGTTTGTCAATAGTACCTTTTTATGACCCAATGTACCAATTTGTAAATTATACTCGTGGCCAACTACAAAGTTAGTATGTTGAGATATGACATGTGTTGTAATACAAAGACAATGAAAAAGCATATTTGTACAACCCTAGAGAAAATATGTCATATGCATGATCATATTTATATTGATAGACACCCTTATTCATTTAAAAATATTATTGGTTTCATAAATATTTATATTGATAGACACCCTTATTCATTTAAAAATATTATTGGTTTCATAAATAATACCCACAAGTGTTTGTGTTTTGCATCTCTTAATTGTCTATTCATAAAGTGTACTAATGAAAAAGAGAATAAAATGAAAGGGTTTTTCCCTCGTTATGCCATGGTGGAAGCAATTAAAAATATAAAAAAGGTGAAGAGCTTTTGATAACTATAGTTATAAAGAAAAAACAACTCCAATGAGATTGAGGTGAAAAAATAATTGGCACTGATGATTGATGTATATATTAGTTTTTTGTAACCAAATTTTCAGCACATTGAAGTTTCCTGTAAATTTTTAAAAATAATTTAATGTTATATTTTTATATTAGGTAAAATGTTGTTTCTTTTGAAGTATATTAAATATAAAAGTTGGTGAAGAGCTTATGATTAACTATATATAGTTATAAAGGAAAAACAACACCAATGAGATTGTGGAGAAAAACGCAATTGACAATGATGATTGATGTATATATTAGTTTTTTAAACCCATTTTTTTGAACAATGGATTTTCCTAAAGTTTATTAAAAACAATCTAATGTTATATTTATTATGTTATGTAAATGGTGTTTCTTTCTTTCGTTTCAATGAGCCAACACCCAATTGGGTAGGGTAAACCCTCTTGTCAGGTACACAGAGGTGATGACAACTATGGATGTTATCGGGCACATGTTTCAAATGCAAATGTGTGGATGCATCTTGCGTCAGTCCTTGTGTCCTCTGTGTCAATCCTTATGTTACAGCATTCCCTAGACAACATGATTGTGAGTAGCCAAAATGTGAGTGTGACGGTAGCACACATCTAGTGTAACACCTGAATGGTTAATGATCGAACTCGGAGGTGGATATAAGTTGGTGTATGCGTTTTCCTTGAGCGTCACTTGCTTAAAATCAAAAAATCATTATATTGTTTTAAAAAATTGAAGAATGCAGTGAAATTTTGTAAAATATTGTCTAGTTACTTGTATATAAATTTGATGAACAATTTTTTTTAAATTAAAGAAATATTTATATTAATCAGGTTATCAATTTATTTATATTATGACGAGAATCCTCCACCATCTGATAGTTATCACATTTAGCATCGGATACGTGTTTTGCTTCCAAAACCTCGTAGAATAACCACTAGATGGCTAAAAGATGACAATGACCAATTGTCTATCTCCACTCCTTCAAGAATTATATTAAGTGTACATCTTCACATTTTACAGCCTATCAATGTTTCATATCCTTTATAACACATGTACCCTTAGACCAATATAGCCATAATATGAATTGGTCATTATATAAATTAAAGAATATGACCTTACAAGAGAAAAGAATGTCCTTTTAATGGTTTTCTATGAAATATTTAAATAAAAAATAACCATATACATTTCTTTATATTATTATTTTTGTGTTAATTTAAAATGTCAAATAATGTACTTTAGTCGAATTAAATTAGTGTTAAATTTTTTCAAGTATTAACTTAAATTCATTATATTGGTTTTAAATGAAATATGTTGCTATGCAAATATGACACAAATTAGTGTCATTTTTATGCCACTATTATGTCACCATCACCTTAACTTTATACGATAAAAGGGGACGTGCCCATCCATGTCCTTTTTTAATTTCCCTATGTCCAAAAACTCGACCTAATTTTTCTCTTTGCATATTGAGATGGTCCTGAAAGAACAACTTCCTACAATCAATGAACAGGACCTGGATGAGGACAAATAAGATAGAGATAAATTTTTCAAGAGATTGTTTGTGATGGAATACTATATCCCTATGGATTATGTGCATGATCTCGGGATAAGTTATTTCATGCAAAAACTGGAACCCTAGCCAAATTAATGCGAGTAGTTGAGCATTAAAAATAACCATATCCTTAAATATGTCGTAAAAATACAAATTAAGAAAAATAACATTTTGTGGCTAGACATTTAAGCCATAGCAAAACGTAGCTTTCTCACCTAAACAATAGGTAAACCATAGCCATTAAAGATAATAGGAAAACTCTTAAAAAAGATAGAAAAAATAACGATAAACCTTTCTTAGTTACACTAAAATTATACACGGAAGAGTTATCATATGGATCAATTCTAACTTAATAACATTCTTTGTTAATTTGTTTATTCTGAGTTAACTCTTAGGAATACTTTGTAAGTGAAATGAGAAATTAATCATCAAATATTTTTTATTTAAATTAATTAATGGTGTTACAGTGTAATCTGAAGTCAACATGTCCATAGCTATCATATCTAAACAAAGCAAAATTACTCAAATTAGTGAATGACACTAGTGTATGCCTCAGGACCATCCTCCAACTAAAAATTCAAGCTAGTAATATTCTTGATGCATTAACATGACAAAAAAGTCATGAGATTATCCAAAATGATAAATAGCCAAGATAATAAATTAATTCCAATGCCCGAGTCAATGAATAGTACATGAAGTCAACATCAACACAAAGATAAATTCATGGGCCAAGATGCATCTGTATGGCACTATATTCATAAATATCAATAATACACTTGAAGGGAATTACGACCCTACAATACATTTTCTACATATGAAGTGAATCACTTTTTTCTCCAATAGAGAATCCAATTTGAATTGAAGATGTTTATATCTTTCTACCAAAGGTAGAATAGCACATTTAGGACAAAGATTAATATCTGCAAATGATATTATATTTATGTAAGGTATACATTAATTCATTTTATTCTAAAATCTGAATCCCAATGTAGGCTGCACTGAAAGATAGAATTCAAACTATTTAGAGAGCATTTACTAATTGTAATGATCCCATATAAGCATAAGCTTGGGGACGTATGCACACACTTTGACATGGTTGTTAACCCATTATATTATCAATATTGATATGCCAAATTGGTCAAACATGAGTCACCCTTGACAATTTTGGAGGGATAACACATGTCCCCATTAACACCATCCAATGTTGATGGGTTTTATATCATTTGTTAAAAATGTCGAATGCTCAGATTTGGAATAATCATATGTAATTTCCCACCAATACATCTCTGAATCCATTAATACCATGTAAGGTTTTCGACTAGCTTAGAGACCAACAAGCACATTCATAGTTCTTCCTCACTATGCAATTTTCCAAAGTGATGATTTATGTACTTATGTACAGAATTCATCAATACCATTTCATGCTTTGCACATCACTAATAATCAAGAGGTTTCCATGGTAAGATATTTTTAGGTTGGATTTTCCTTGTAGAATGTCTCTTGTTACCTTCAAACAACAACTATCTCTAGATTCAGGTGAAGCTGCATACTACCCTAAAAATGTTAATTACACGTAATACTTTGATTATTTTCTATTTAAATCTTGTTATGAAAAATTCAATATTATACAATTAAATATAATCTATCAATTTATATATTTGTCTAAATTTAATTGCAATGGGTTATGATTAGTGTCTTATATCATTAATGGAAAACTACTTCCCATATTTAGATGCAACATCTTAGATTATGCTTGTGAGATGATTTGTATCCTATTTTACATAATACAAAATTTGGGGAAGTGAGGAAGAATTTTTTTGTCACGTTCGTCGTGAAAGGATCAATCAGATTGGGCACCATTGAAAATAGTAAACGAAAGAAGAAAAGAATGATAATAATTTATGCATATATGAGACATTTACTTGCAAGTCACACAATATACCAATGGAATGTAACAGATTTTAGAAAAACAAAAACTTGAAATTTTAACTTTATAGTCAAAAAAATTGACTTACACACGTATGTGATGTTTAGGCACAACGCTCTCCAACAATAGGTAAAAACAGTTTGATTGATTTTCACAAAAGTGGAAAACATTTGCTATACATTTACTTCAGAGTTGCATACGTAACCCCCTTTGTTCAATTTGATATCTCAGTTGGTAGACTCCACATATATTTCTTGAGCGAGAGCCCGATGAACCATTTCTGCTGGGAAATTCAGACGAGTTCGAGCTCCTCTCATCTGAAACGCGGCTTTGTCATAGGCCATGCCTGCTTCCGCCGCTGTCTCAAACGTACCGAGCCACATCCTCGCTCCTCCTCTAGTCGAATCTCGTATTTCTGCGGCGTATTTACCCCACGGCCTTCTCCTCACACCTCTGTAGCGCTTCTCCTCCTCCTTCGCACATCGTTTTTTTCTTTCTTTTAACCTCTTTTCCTTGCTAATTATATGACCGGGCTCCGCCTCCGAGCTCTGCACTTTGACAAGGCCGAGGGATTCAGAGTTGATGGAAAGCCATCGTCTGAGGCTCGAAAGTCTTTCCAGAACATCGTTCATGTCGGACACATTCAATTCTCTCTGATTATCGTTTACTGCTGCTGCCAAGGAATTGGAATTGGGATTGGAACCACTATAAACCATGCCAGGGCTTTCGTGCCCAGTGACGATGGCCCATACATTCTCCAGAATTTGAGTATGCTCCATCGAAAATTATGTGATGATTCATGGTAGAATTACAGCGGAATATAAAAGGAATTTGCTCCAGGTCAATGCTTCCGGGTACATTGGATCTTTCTCGGAGGAAGAACTCGTGGAGGCCAAGAAACGACCACTATACAAAAATACTATAAAATCTATATTATCTCAACACTTATCCTTCCAGCAGAATGTTTGTACACAGCAACAATTATCCTCATATTTTAAGGATAGTTTTACTTAATTCACTGACTCCCAAGTCCCCTGGTATGCGACGTTCGTGCTCATCTTCGTTTTTTAATTCTAAGGATGGAAGTTATGGCACGTTATCGTGTGCTTTTCATTAAGCGAGGTGTCACCTCGGTAATAATAATTCGAAGGGCGAATGATTAGGTATATCCATAAAAAACCAAAAGCATATAAATCCACCTATATTATAATGGACTCTAAAAACTTCATTTATTTATTTTTATTTTATCATTTACATTCTTGTTGAATTATGTTCTTTCCGATCGAAAAATTAGAGAATCATATGGGTGAGATCAAACAGTTTGCAATTCTGCAGTAAGATTATTTACAAACTTATATATTAATAATTGATCTGAACCATTATTGACAAGAGATATTGGTGGGCCAAGACACCCAAATATTCAATATATTCATAGTAATATACTTAAGGTATGATAACACCATGCAATACTCCTTAAGAAAGGAATAACCCCATAATCTCCAAATATGGAAATTTGACTTCGAGAGGGATACCTACCTTTGATGTCGATCTACTAAGTAGAAGACTCAACGCATACATGACCAATCTCATAATAACATTCATCTCCTTTATATAAGCATGCAATACTCTTAAAGGATGGGTAACGCCTAATCCCAATGTAGGCCAACTCATTAACTGATATAACTAAATCTTATGTGACCCCATATAAACATATAACTAACTAAGGGGATGTGTGCCGCATGTCAACATCGCCATCAACCCATATACATTATAATATCATATCCCAATGTACATAACCAATAGATTATTGTGTTCCACATGTTACAAGGGAGTCAAAGAGGTAACATTTTAGTTTACTAATTATAATATTTGCAATCATGTTCCAATTTTTATTTTATAATTTAATTGTGTCCTAAATTTATTAGAATTTTTAGTTTATTATATAATTGGAGATCCTCCTCTTTAGTACCTACATATTTGCAACTTTGTATATTGCATGAAAGATAATCTATAACTAGTGACATTTCCAAGATGACATATTATGTTGTCTGCTTCAAGGGATGCAAGGGAGTAATATATTATTTTATTCTATAATATTTGTAGTCATGTTCATAAATTATTTTTTATAATTTATTTCATCTTTTTAATTTATTGTATAATCATATATTATCGTATTTTGTGTCATCGTCTTCCATGTCAATGTCTTTGGGGCAACCTCATAAATCTTGTGCTTGCCAATTTAAATGACATAAGACCACCCCCATAAGTTTTGAGGAGGTCTCTTCTATAACAAAGAGGGATATAAATTCTCCACCCAATTCCTGTTTTTCCTAAATCACCTACAGGAATGGATGACACTCACAACTGGGCCATTATAGGGCACGATATATAGGACTTGACATTGAGGGATAGGTTGATCTAGGGGGTGTATGGAAAGGTATAACATAGAAAATTTTGACATTAGGTAATAGTTGTTATGTTTTCAGGTGAAGTTTTTCTCATGCAAAAGCACAAGACAACACGCTTGAGGACTTGTTTTGGAATTTTTGAATATAATCCTTAGTTGTTCTTATTTATTGTTAGGAATTCATATTATTAGTGCTCACGTATATTTTGTATTGGTTAATACTAATATGTGGGTGTGGATAAATATATTGTATTTAATGTTTTGTTAAGTAATATTGTTGTATATTATAACAATATTACGTACTTGGTTAGTGGTTTAGTATGTTGTACCCGTGAATATTATTCCGAGATAATAGTTGTAACACCTCCCTATTATTTCCGAAGGTTGTTTTGGATATATATTTGGCTATATTAGATACGGGATGTAAGGCCTATGTTTGCAAACTAGGCAATAAGAGATAATTTATTATTTCTGTTATCTTTATGTTTTCGCAGAGCTAAGACCAAATCAAGATTTGGTATCAGAGCAATGGTTAATCCAAATTGAAGAGTAGATTAATTTATTAGTTCCATATATGCTAGTAATACGTAGTGTCCAGATTTTACATAGCTTAATTCAGGGGACTTAATCTCCACCATTAAATTAAAATTACCCCGATGCATTAATATTCTAATATTGTAGGATGACTATTCTCTGATATTTATGCAAATGCTCTTTGTTGGAAGATGGGCTAAATTTAATTCATCCTCATATATTTCCAGAGTGATCTCTGGTTACTCGACTTGGAAGTGTTGTATATTATATATGGACTCCACTTCATCTAGGGTGCCAATCCCAAATTTATATCACATGTTGGAAAGAATAATAGGAAAATATCTCCGTTATTGAGATATTTTCCATAAATTATATGTTAGATAACATCATTTTTTAGGCGCTACAAAAAAAAATATTATGAATATTTTCTTAGACGGTAGAGGTATAATATATCAAGTAATATGATATTTATTTAAGGTTAATTATTATTTTCCCATACTATAAGCATTTTAATTATTTATATTCTGGCGTTAGATCTAGTATTGCCAAGAGTGCTATAACCTACATTAAGTCGACCTTGTGTTATATGTGAAAAGCCATCTAATGTACAGTTACTGATTATTACAGCTTCTACCTATAAGAATTTGATCCACAAATTATTTGACAATCAGAACAACATATTGTACCTTCACAAATACAAACACATTTTGAGGTTAAATAATTGAGGGGCAACCTCTCTTGTTTGTTGTCCCATAGATGCAAGAAAAACTTGTGTTCAGTCAGGTCAAACTATCCTATTTTTCATTATTTCCACCAGTGAATCTGTGATATGTAGTCCATGAGTTGCATTATTGGACGCTTTGTAATTGTTAACAGTTTCTCTGTCTATGTGCCATAATATCTTGTGATTTAATTTTTGTTGCATTCTACGAACCTCTCTTCAATGCCATTGCATAAAGATTAAAGTGATTTCAATAATGGTTCTGCCTCATTTCTAGTGATCTCATTCGAGATCCAACTTGCAGCCGATGAGTATCCGATCCACCTCAAATTTCTAAGACCTTGATATTTTAACAGCCCGTTTGTGTATGCAGTTCATGTGTCCTGGTGAAAGGAGTCAAAGGAAACAAATCATTTTTATCTGAAATAACGCATTGACATATAGCAACTATTTTGTCAGATTTGTTGGGCGTACACGCGGTATTACAAAGATTTATGCATACATTTCTTTGAATAATCAAATCGCTTTGCAAAGCATATGATTCAGCTGGGTGCATAACGGAGTGTAGCGAATACAGGTAACTGCTTGACCCATGTAAATTCAATCCCGGTCGGACTTTCTCTCTCCTATTTACTGGCATATTTATTTCGAGTTGTTGATTACGGTGTGCATGCAGTCCTAGATCTGATTCTGCACAATCACTTCATCACCATGCATTGATTTCAATAATGCATGGCTGGGTAATGCTCCACGTGAACATCATATACATGTCAAAAGCCAAACCTACGAGCTCCAAACAGAATCTAAATCCCCAACTCCAAGTATTGAAAGATATATTGTTGACAAATACGTGGTCTTTGTCTTTTATTACGTATACGCAGTGGATGGCGTGTTGATAGATCCGCTCGCGGCTCAGCTTCAGAGGATCTCGTGACCATTGGAGTAGATCAAATCAATTCATTTCTATATTCATTTACAAGTGGAGGACTAATAAGACAATAGGGGACGAATACAATGTTGCAGGAGTAAAATCACCTTCAACACATATAAGACTATTTGGATTATTTTAGCTTGCAAAGGTGTGGTGATATGTAAGTTCAAATCATAGTCTTGAATCCAGTGTTCCATGTTTTCATCAATGATTTACGTGGTTCATTTAAAAGTGGGATTGACATTTATAGTTAATAGTGTCAATACACCTTGTCTTTAGGTTTATTCCATTTAAAAAAATTTAGTCAAATATTTGGTCCTTTGTGATATGATAAACCTTATTTATTTAATTATAGTCTTATCGTTATATTATAACCTTTGATGTCATGTTTTTAGTAGTCATTGTGTGCAATTTCATAATCATCAATAGTCCATAGTTTGTTAGTAGATGAATAGGTATTAAATGTATTGTTATTAATTAGTGGTATCATGAATTTATTATTAAGTTTTATAGTCTCTTACAATGCAGTCTTTTCAAGTGTAAATTTTTTATGTTGTAAAAATTCACATGAGTTAATGTGATAATTGTCAAGTTTAAAATATATTTATTGTCAAGAGTAAAAGATTGTTTAGTTCATCAAAAGTTCAAGTTAACTCAAGATTCAAAAATTGAAAAATTAAAAAAAAAAATTGCCTCACGGACGCATTTTCGGTGTTATCCGAATGTCCAGAAAATAAAGTATTTCACATTGTGAAAAGTTAAGAAAATAAAATCACAATGTGGAAACTATTGAGCAACATGATCACATTCCACTGAGGTAGCAACGTCCTTTACTAGAGGATGGAGGCACAGGAAGATGGAGGACAAGTAGCGTCCTCTCGCCAGCCGCAAGTGATAGGGCCACATGAAAAATGAGAGTCGTGAGTTTTCTTTCATTCCAGAGTTTCAATTTGTGTAGTATGATTTCCAGTCCCAGTTTTGTAATAAGTGTTTTTATTCAATGTTCCATTTTCCATTTTTATGTTTCCCTATGTTGTAATCAAGTGAGCAAATTTCCTATGTAATTCTCTGATGTGAAGATATTGTGGACAAGATGAAAGCACAGAGGAAAAGTAGCATCATGATTCTTGAGGATGAATAAGGGTGTCCTGTAACAAGGGTTCGTACCTGGAACAGGGGTTCCCTTTTTGGTGGACAGGGGTCCATTTTTGTCAAACAGGGGTTCATACAGTGAACAGGGAGGGGTTCCTTGTTGAGGTTGTTTGTTAGCCTTTTCAAAAACCATCAGAAAGCCAAGATCATGAGCACGCACGAGCAGTAAGGTGCAGAAGAAATGTAATTATTCTTCTCCCATGTTCGCACTAGGGGGGGGGGATGTTAGGAATTCATATTATTACTGCTCACATATATTTTGTATGGGTTAATATTAATATGTGGGTGTGGATAAATATATTATATTTAGTGTTTTGTTAAGTAATATTTTTGTATGTTATAACAATATTACGTACTTGGTTAATGGTTAGTAAGTTGTACCCATGACTATTATTCTGGGATAATAATTGTAACACCTCCCTATTATTTAGGAGGTTTTTGGGCTATATTGTTGGCTATATAATAGCCATGTACTGCACGTTTGATATATACAGCTGAATTTCTGTGTAAAACTGATCCAAATTTATTATTTATCACAACTTTTATATCTAGGTAAAATAGTTCGTTGTTACATTTTTTATAGTGGATCTAGAGTTCATATGTGAACATTAACCATGTAGCAAGATGTCCCATATTTTTCTTCTTCTTGCACATCCATCCATATCAAATGAATTATTTTGATTCTAGATACAAGGATGTCATTGCCACCTTATATCCACTTGGTACATAATCCACATCAAAATAATTGTCCATTTGGTTGATCTAAGTGACGAGGTCATTCTCATTATAGTTACACATTTCCAGTTTTGGAATCTTATTATGCCATCGATTAGAAGATCCAACTTGGTTGGGTTGTGTAAAGGATCCACTCTGGTTGGGATGATTTGTATTTGAGTGTGTTTTGATTGAGGATCCTATATCACCCCAATAGGAATTCTTGAAATTATTCATGAATGAATTAATGGACACATATTCACTCATAAATAAATTCACAGTATTGTCAAATTCTACCTTCAATTCACCTTTCATTGAATCTTGATATTGTTCATCTTCTACTCCCTGGAGCAACTTTAGAGCTAAAATCTTGACCGTGACTGGAATCTCAACTTCAATCCCATAGAGAAATTGGAATGGTGAAATGCCAATTGCTTTCTTTGGTATTATCATGTCTTCCCACAATGTGTCATAGATTTTCTTATGCCAATTCCTTTGACTTTCATCCATAAGCTTGCATAATATGGTTATAATGTTCTTGTTACTATTCACCCCCCAGGGTTAATTTGATAACATGCATCAGAATTCTCAAGTCCCAGGCAGATAATTGATTCAGAGCAAACATCATGTTTCTGGGGTTCCCTCAGATTTTTTCTAACTCCCCTGACCAAAGAAGGAAAGAGCAAGCTCTGAGAAAATGTGAAAAAAGTTGCAGAAGACAGGCTCAGGCCAGAAAAAATCACGAAAAATGGCTAAGTCCTTGTCCTAGGACAATGTGGGACATTTGGGACGCCAAGGCGCGGATCGGCCGAAAAGCCTCCAGGCGGCCCAAGCAGCAAAGGGACATGGGACAAAAAGATGGGCCGAACGGGCCGAACCGGAAGAAACTGCCTGTCGGCCGAAGGGCGGCCCAAGCAAGCACTGGGGACATTTGGGACAAATGTACGCGAACCGGCCGGATCGGCCGAAATGGAGACGTCCGAAACAATGAAAGTCAAAAAGACCGAATCGGCCGGATCGGGTGAACCGGAAGAATTTGTCCCACGAAGCACTGGGACATTTGGGACAAATGGACGCGAACCGGCCGGTTCGGCCGAAACAGAGAAAGTTCATACTGGGACATCCGGGACGAAGGGACGCGCGGGACGCGGATCGCCGAAGGAGCCGAAGGCCAATCAAACAACGCCACGTGTCATCGACCAAATGAGGGACGAGGAAGCCCATTTCGGGCGGATCGGAAGTTTTTGGCCCAAGCAGTTTGGGACATCCGGGACATAAAGACGCGAAGGGCGCGAAGGTGCCGAAAGGGCCGAGAACCAATCGAATCATGACACGTGTCGCAGGGGAAAGAGTCCAAAGGTCAAAGGGTGAATTTTGAGGGGTCAGCCCGAGCCAATCAAAAGAGGACACGTGTCCTATGGAACAGGGAATGCGGAGCTCGGGAAGGAGTTAGAGAATTTGGCATGAGTTTTGGCCGAAAAGCTAAAAGCCAAGGTCTGCCCCGCGCCCCTGTCGGCCAATCAATGCATGCCACGTGTCCAAGTTTAAGGGGCCCACAAGGAAATTTCAAAATCATCAAAGAAAGCCCACCGAAAGGTAGAGGAGAGAGAATCACGTGACCAATCAATGCGTGCCACGTGTCATCCAGGTGGCAGAGCGCGGGAAAGATTTCAAAACACGTTTTCACCTGTTTTGTGCCCTAAAACTTCAGACCTCCATAACTTTCGATCCAGAGCTCGGATTTGCACGTTCTTTATATCAACGGAAAGCTTATGAAATTCTCTACATGATTCTGGGATCAATCTCGAATTTTGGTGTAGTCTGGAGAGAGAAAATTGAGAAACGGCTCTGACGCGTGGTAATGCCAGAAGCGACGTTTCAACAACCAGTTTTAATGCACATGGGTCGCATTCTTCTTCAGCATGGCCAGAAGTGATGTCTCAACCACCGATTTTAATGAAGAATGCGTTTTGGTCAATGGTTGGGCTGCTTACACGTTTTCCTATGTTTTCTGTCTCCTGGGCTCGACCCATGTATTGTATAAAGCCAGATTTGGCTCATTTTAAAAGAGAGATAACAAGTTGTTCATCTTTTCTGCTCTGCCCTCCCTTCTTTTCTTCTCTAGGGTTGAAAATGGAGTTCGAACCTCCTCCCTTGCTCTGTAATGGCATTTTTGCCTTTTACTATTGAAATGATGTTCTGTGCAAACTTCTGGAGCAACAAAACGTGTTTTGTGATGCATCTGTCCATCCTTGCTCGTTTTTGCTTGTTTCTCTTCTTGCCTCTCTTCATTGCAGGTATTTGTGCATGTTTGAATGTTCATTGCAGGTTTGGAGCTGTGTTCATGGAGTTTTGGGACATTTTCTGTGTGAAATCTATCCTTGGGCCTGTGATGCATCTGTCCATCCTTCCCATTGCTCACCTCTCTTTGTCCCATGGCAGTTTTGATAGATGTCCAACATTCTCCTTCTCTGGTGTATCACCGTTTTAGTGTAGGCTTTTGTTCTTTTCCTTTCCTTTCTCTCTCTCTCTCTCTGTCTCCTTGGCATTGTTAGATTAGGATTAGATTAGCTTGCCTGCACTGGAATAGCTTGTGGAAGGTAGTTTAGGAGCAGGAACCAGCCTTCTCTGGAGATTCCTCTCTCAGTTTCACAAGTCCCACGCTTGGAGAGAGGTTTCCATGTTGTGCAATCACACTGGATGCCTGAGTGATCAACCTAGAAGCCTGATCTGCATCCAGGGGTGCTGTGATTTTGCACTAACAGTTTTGGCACGCCCGGTGGGACCTTAGAGGTCTTCCACTTCATCTTTTGCAGGTTGGTGTGTTCCTGTGAAGATTTCAGCCTTTGGAGGCACTTGCAAACACATCTGGCGACTCCATCTGGTCAACAACCCATCTCTGAAGTTGCAGACCTTCCTTTCCATTCATTTTCATTCTTTTTCTATCCATTCTTCCTTCCATCTCTTCCATCATTCTCTCATTCTATGAAGTTGTGCAATCATGACTTCATTTCCATCATGGAATTCACATCAACAACAGCAGTATATTCCACCTCCAACATGTTTTACAAATCCTCCAAATCAACATTTTGAGCAGATTCAAGATCAGTATGCATACCCATATGAGCAGCAGTGCCAAAGTCAGTTTGGCTATGGAGCCTTCCAAGAGCAAGAGTATGCATACAATGAAGACCATCAGATGCAAGATGCTGGTCTGTTGGAGAAGATCCAAAAGATGGAGGTAAACATAGTGCAGTCCAGGGCTCAGGCACAGATGAAAGCATTTGGAATCGGTTGCAGAGCACCTTGTCCATGGGTGGGACCTTTTCCAAGGCATTACAGCCCTCAGGAGAAGCTTGACTTCATGATTGCAATGCTGCCTTTGCTTGCAAAGTGGATTGAAGAAATAGAGGTGTATGAGAGGAGTATTCAACAACCTTGTCAACGGGTAAGCACACCTTCTCATGCCTTTTCTTTTCCTCTTTCCCAATCTGTTTCATCTCAGCAGTGTCAAGCTTTAAACTCTCCATCTGCTGTCCCAAATGTCGATCCCATGTCTCCACCTCTCAGTCTTCCACCACACCTCAATTCTTCTTTCCTTTTTCCTTCCAAACAGTCATCCTCTCCACAAGAGCTAAATGAAATACCTCCCACTCCAAAGAAACAAGAGGTTTCACCTCCTCCGCCACCACAAAAAAATGTCAAATCAGTTGAGTTACAACCCATCCCTCCTCTTGCATTCCCAAATCCATGTTGGGAGGATGAAAATCAGAATGCCAGTCAAGGAAAACAACAGCAAAAAGAGAAGCCAAACAAAGATGAAGAAATTCAAAGTCTGAAGAGTTGGGCTCTTAGATTTGGGATGACAAAGATCCCCTTGATGGTTAAACCTACAGAAGAGGCTAAGGTTGAACAAATGGTGGCCAGGGCTGATTTTGTTGCAGCAGAAGAAGAAGATCTTGCAGTCCCAACTTGTCCTCTAGAGCAGCAGATTGAAGAGTTTGACTTGACAAACTTCATGCTGGAGGAAGAGTTCAATCAAGAGCAAGATTGTCTTCAAACATTGGAGGAAGGAGAAGCTGCTCCAAATCCAAAAGAAGAGGAGCACATTCCAGCTGTGGGGGAGAAAATTGCAGATCCAAGAGCTCTGAGCACAAAGCAGGCTACAGGAGAACCTTCAGTTCTTCTTTCTACTTCACCTCTCTCAAGTTCCAGTGCTGAAGAGGAGTTTGACCTCTCAAACTCAATGTTGAAGGGAGAAAGAAACCATGGTGGTCAAGTTACAGATCAAGAAGACACCATGGAGGAAGTTGAATATTTGCAGCAGGACAGCAATAAGGCAGTTTATCTGTCAGATTTGGAGAACTGTTTTGATGGAGAAGAGCCGGTTGAGTTTCCACCTTTCTCTCTTTCATCATCCACACTCCAAACACTTGAGTCTGCTGTCATGAAGGAGGGCATTCATTTACAACAGCCAGCATCTTATAATAGCTCTTCGGAATCAAGATTGGAAGATTTTAATCTTTCACGTTCTTCATTGGAGGAAGAGAAAGGACAGAGGAATTTCACCATTTCTTCCACACCATCCATTCAAGAAGGTCTACAAGAAGACTCCATTCTTGGGGTTGAAAATCACAGCAATGGGCATACTCAAAGGACCATACCTTGCCCAATCAGGTATTTGGCTTCATTGGAGCCAAAGGAGAAGTCACAACCAGTCATGCTTTCTTCTGAGCATGAGGGTGAGCTACAAAGTACCAAGGATCAGCTGCCATACCTCTTCAATCCAAATGCAGAGCAACTAAAAGAGGTATTGGATTTGTTTTCAGCTGATACTTTGATGATTTGGATAGAAGACCAGCTTCTTGTTGATTTTCCATCCATCCAAACAGCCATGATCAGTGCCAAATCAATTGCATGGCTGCCACTTTTGAGAAAGGGAAGCTATTTCTCACAACCAATTGCAGGGTTTGTTTAGCTTGCTTTTGCTTCCAGTTAGAGTAGAGTAGGTAGGTTTGCTTTCAGTAGAAGAAGTGCTTGTGCACACTCTGCATGTTCCATTTGGGACATGTATGATTTTCAGTTTTGTACATAGTTTTGGTGTTGTTGGTTCTGCTCTTGCACAGTTCGTTTCAGTGGCATCTTGGTGAGAACACTCCAGGTTCAATGGGTTTCAAGTGGCTCAGAGGGAAGTTTTCAAAGTTCAGATCAGTTGCAGGTTACAACTCAGGACTCCATGCCCAATGGATGCTTCAGGCAACTGGTAACTTCATCTAGCAGGCAGATGACCCCGCTGAGTCGCCAAATTGTTATCCAAAATTCACCCCCCAGGGTTAATTTGATAACATGCATCAGAATTCTCAAGTCCCAGGCAGATAATTGATTCAGAGCAAACATCATGTTTCTGGGGTTCCCTCAGATTTTTTCTAACTCCCCTGACCAAAGAAGGAAAGAGCAAGCTCTGAGAAAATGTGAAAAAAGTTGCAGAAGACAGGCTCAGGCCAGAAAAAATCACGAAAAATGGCTAAGTCCTTGTCCTAGGACAATGTGGGACATTTGGGACGCCAAGGCGCGGATCGGCCGAAAAGCCTGCAGGCGGCCCAAGCAGCAAAGGGACAGGTGGGACAAAAAGACGCGAATCGGCCGGATCGGGCGAACCGGAAGAATTTGTCCCACGAAGCACTGGGACATTTGGGACAAATGGACGCGAACCGGCCGGTTCGGCCGAAACAGAGAAAGTTCGTACTGGGACATCCGGGACGAAGGGACGCGCGGGACGCGGATCACCGAAGGAGCCGAAGGCCAATCAAACAACGCCACGTGTCATCGACCAAATGAGGGATGAGGAAGCCCATTTCGGGTGGATCGGAAGTTTTTGGCCCAAGCAGTTTGAGACATCCGGGACATAAAGACGCGAAGGGCGCGAAGGTGCCGAAAGGGCCGAGAACCAATCGAATCAACGCGACACGTGTCATCAGGGGAAATGAGGGAAAGAGTCAAAGGTCAAAGGGAGAATTTTGAGGGGTCAGCCCGAGCCAATCAAAAGAGGACACGTGTCCTATGGAACAGGGAATGCGGAGCTCGGGAAGGAGTTAGAGAATTTGGCATGAGTTTTGGCAAAAAGCTAAAAGCCAAGGTCTGCCCCGCGCCCCTGTCAGCCAATCAATGCATGCCACGTGTCCAAGTTTAAGGGGCCCACAAGGAAATTTCAAAAGAAAGCCCACCGAAAGGTAGAGGAGAGAGAATCACGTGACCAATCAATGCGTGCCACGTGTCATCCAGGTGGCAGAGCGCGGGAAAGATTTCAAAACACGTTTTCACCTGTTTTGTGCCCTAAAACTTCAGACCTCCATAACTTTCGATCCAGAGCTCGGATTTGCACGTTCTTTATATCAACGGAAAGCTTATGAAATTCTCTACATGATTCTGGGATCAATCTCAAATTTTGGTGTAGTCTGGAGAGAGAAAATTGAGAAACGGCTCTGACGCGTGGTAATGCCAGAAGCGACGTTTCAACAACCAGTTTTAATGCACATGGGTCGCATTCTTCTTCAGCATGGCCAGAAGTGATGTCTCAACCACCGATTTTAATGAAGAATGCATTTTGGTCAATGGTTGGGCTGCTTACATGTTTTCCTATGTTTTCTGTCTCCTGGGCTCGACCCATGTATTGTATAAAGCCAGATTTGGCTCATTTTAAAAGAGAGATAACAAGTTGTTCATCTTTTCTGCTCTGCCCTCCCTTCTTTTCTTCTCTAGGGTTGAAAATGGAGTTCGAACCTCCTCCCTTGCTCTGTAATGGCGTTTTTGCCTTTTACTATTGAAATGATGTTCTGTGCAAACTTCTGGAGCAACAAAACGTGTTTTGTGATGCATCTGTCCATCCTTGCTCATTTTTGCTTGTTTCTCTTCTTGCCTCTCTTCATTGCAGGTATTTGTGCATGTTTGAATGTTCATTGCAGGTTTGGAGCTGTGTTCATGGAGTTTTGGGACATTTTCTGTGTGAAATCTATCCTTGGGCCTGTGATGCATCTGTCCATCCTTCCCATTGCTCACCTCTCTTTGTCCCATGGCAGTTTTGATAGATGTCCAACATTCTCCTTCTCTGGTGTATCACCGTTTTAGTGTAGGCTTTTGTTCTTTTCCTTTCTCTCTCTCTCTCTCTCTCTCTCTGGCATTGTTAGATTAGGATTAGATTAGCTTGCCTGCACTGGAATAGCTTGTGGCAGGTAGTTTAGGAGCAGGAACCAGCCTTCTCTGGAGATTCCTCTCTCAGTTTCACAAGTCCCACGCTTGGAGAGAGGTTTCCATGTTGTGCAATCACACTGGATGCCTGAGTGATCAACCTAGAAGCCTGATCTGCATCCAGGGGTGCTGTGATTTTGTTGAATTTCCCTTCTTTTCCCTCTCTCTCTCAATGAAGAAAATTGTTCTATATATTGTTGAATAGTGGTCAGGTGTTAGAAGTATAATGATAAATTTCTAGTTTGGGAATGCATGGTTCAAGAGAATAAGAAGAACTCATCTAGTTATGTCATAACATTGTTAAGGTGAATTTGTTTATATGGTTATAACAATCTCTCACTTAGATAGGTCGTAATGTGGGTGAAATGGTAAGATTTCATACTCCTTAGGAGTAAGGAATGTGTTTATTATGTATAAGTATTAAGATATAAATAGGATGAAAAACATATCACCAATGAATTCAATAGAGAAGAAAATATTTTTTTTGTGTAAATCTTCTCTTACCGCTTGACTTGGTATCAGAGCGAATTTTTGTTAGATGGAAGTTTAAAATAATTGTGGAGGGGTAGTGCTTCATTTATTTCTCCTGTACATACAATTCATTTGGTTTTACCACAACCGAATCATACCAGGAAGATTTCTTTCCTCACATATATATCTAACTTCAAAAATATTCATTGGATTTGACTTATTTGCATCCCATTGAGATGGTAGATAGCAGATTATAATGCTTCATTTTTAATCGTTGTCAGCAGTAATTGTGGATGGAAGATTGGCCAAATATAGAAGTTTTGTTATCTTGTGTTGCAACGAGTATTCTCCCACTTGTAGATTTTACATAAATGGTTGTAGTAACACACTTCTTGGATAGTATACTAAAAATCCTATGTGGCAGATTAATAACAGCAAAGTTATAGCTCTTATCTCCACACTTGGCTCATCACACATGCATGGAGCCTTTTAAAATTCGAAATTTGCATTTGTAGTCTATACATGTCTAATTAAATATATTATAACCATGTGTTATTTTCCATACAAGATTCTTAAACAATATGATCCATTTATTGGTAAGGAGGCATAGAGAGATTTAGATAGGCCTCATAGCCTCGAGCCTCCAGAGCAAGATCTTAGACTTCAACCAGATGCTAAGCAATAACATTTATATTCTTGCAGTTGGATCAAGTTGGACCAACAAGGATTTTGGTTGAGATTCTCAAGGTTGTTTATGTTGACAACCAAGCTCACCCTCCCTCAAATAGTCTCAGGTGTCAAAACCGTCTTGATCTAAAGCAAAGAGGGTGTTATTAGGAGTTTTTTAATTAGTGTACCTGGTTATAGATTACAAATTTTTAATAGGGTTATAGTTGTTATAGTTTTCAATTCATTATTATTTCATTTATGTATTTTTCAGTCTTAGTTCAAAACTTGAGTCCAACATTTTAATCAATCAGCATGTTTAATAGTATCCTTTTTTTACATTAGAATTTTTTATTAAAGTTTTCACGTGTAATCAATTATTGAGTCAAGACATTAGTAGTATTTGCTCATTTATTTTTGAAGGTCCTCGTCCTTTCAAAGGAAATGTTATTTGAGTCATTGGGTTGAGCAAGATTCATTTATGTTCATCATTATCATTTAAAATGAATTCCATTGAAGTTTTGTCAACTCTTGATAGTTTCCTCCATTGTATGTAGATGATATTCTCATTCAAAATGTATGACATTAGTCAATTAAATCGTTCTTTGTCAGCCATTGTTAAAATTATTTTTTTGACTGATTTGGGGATCATGAGATACTTTCTGTGTCCATAAAGTGTCAAGTCAAATAGGTGATTTTCGGATATTTTTATATTGTCTATTCAAAAGATATCAAGTTGTCTTGTAAAAAATTTGCACGGATGACATTTGTCGGTGCAGCCCCGACATCTGAGTTATATTTGATCTTTAAAACTTAGTATCTAGGCTAACAGCATGATATCAAAAGACAGAGTGTTGAGCCCTTTATTTAAAAGACCTAGTCGTCAGCCTCATACAACTAAGGCCACAATTTTTTTTGACCGTGATATCATGCATTGTGGTGTGAGTATTTGCTTTCATAGATTTGCATGTGTTTCTTTTCAGAACCTAAGGAATGTGGTTCTGGAAGGCTGGAAAAAGAATTTTAAGGTATATAGCTGGAACAAAGAACTTTGGGATTTTGTATACATATACTTCAGATGACTACAAGCTGATTGGATATACCCAGGATAGTGATTGGGGAGGTAGCTTGGATGATAGGAAGAGTACTTCCGGTAACATTTTCCATCTTTGATTAGGTGCTATCTCTTGGGCATCAAAGAAAAAACCAATTGTGACACTCTCATCAGCTGAAGCGGAATATGTTGCAGCCACATCAGCAGCTTGCCAAGACACTCTGGATGAGAATCCCTACTTTCAAGATTTGAAGCATCCACAAGAAGGAGCTACAGAATATTTATTGTGACAATAATTCTAGCAATAGCAATTATCTAAAAAATCATGTCTTCCATAAACGCAGCAAGCATATTGACACAAGATATCATTTTATTCGAGAATTAGTGAACAATGGTGACATTCATCTTGAGTTTTGCAGGTCCAAAGAGCAACTAGCACCGCTCATCTTCACAAAACCACTTGCAAAGAATTTGTTTGAGCATCTTCAGGAAGGATCATAGGCATAGTTGATATACATGGCTAGTGAAGATTAAAGGGGAGTGTTGGTAGATGTGGACATCCACGTATGCATACCTAATCTCCTCTGCCTTTTTGCTAACAAACCACTCCATCCACCGCATTTAATTCCCTCCTCTCACCTAACTTCTTTCATATGCATCTAGACACTTCCATTTTTCTAATCCGGAAGCTTCTTGCGTTGTAAATAATAAAAAATTTGTTTATTTTTGCATTGTAACAAGAGGGAATACTTTGTTTTTAGAAATAAGAAGAAGGCATGTAAACAAGAGCACAGGTAGCTCTGTTCTTTGGCAAATATAATCATTTTTTGTCTTAGTGTATCTGATTTGTGAAATATAATACAAATCTGCTTTTTTTATGTACTGTATTTTGTTTTTCTTCCTCTTATGGACACCTCTGTTATGTAAGATTAAAAGTAATTTCTGAATTTCTATTTTCTGTATCATCTTGTCTTTCTCCAGCACACAGATGGGCCCTCCATATACCACCTGGCTATTGAAGCCACAATTTGAACTGTAACAATTGCTGCTGCAGACGAACTTAATGGTGACCTGGCAATAATATATTCAGGATTGTAGGCGCGAGCAACAATCCATGACCTGAGGACGTCATCTTCAACTGTCCTCCAAGAAAAATCCTCCTCAGAATGAGGTGTGGATAGGATTTTCGGAATTTTTTGAGCAATAATGCCCTCAATACCTTTGCCGGCAATTGTTGCACATGCAAGAAGGAGAACCAGCATTAGAAAGGAGATGGATACTATGCAAGCCAAGACGATATAGACAATGTGGCTGGTATCGCTTGTTCGCGGCCAAAGATAAAGATAGCCGGTTAATTTGGAATGAGCTTGATGCACAGTGTACACCTCAGAGGTCACATGGACCACGATAGTAATGACCAAAGCAGATAACTTGCCCCAGGAGTCCTCGAAGCCCTGACAGGCCATTCCTGGCACCAAATATGCTATAACTACGCACAACATTGTCTGGCTGCTATGGATCATCCAGAAGTCACTCTTCAATATATTTTCTTGGAATGCCGTTGGATTCTTCAGTGCCTCTTCCAACAAAGCACCATGACCGTTAAGCAAATTGAGATGCTGGATTGTAAGTGCCGTGAGCACAAGATAATCACCCGGAATCCAATGTGCTCTCCTCTTCAACGCTTTCAGGGCATCCGCTGAAATATAGAATATGAATATCGCTGCTACTACCACTACCACTGTTATCTTTGCAATTTCACCGAAACTTTCCTCATAGTGATTGCTCATATGTTTTTCCATGATTCAATACGGTTTCCTTCCCTGCAACCCTCTGGTGTATATGCACTTGTTGCTCTCTCGAGTCTTAGTCGCCAAACCTTATCAAACAAGCACCTTAGGTTCAATCGGGGGCTACATAAATTTTCTCAGCGGTTGCTGAAGAAAATATGTAGGAGTCTTTTCTATGCAGATAGTTTTATAGACGGTTTCTTTATAGGAGTATTAGGAGATAAAAATTAACTAATTAAGAAAAATACACTGAAGTTAGAGCCTTAAACACATAAAACAATAAACAGTAAACGTGGTTCCTTCAATTCACAGACTGTACAATACATCTGCTATATCTAAAAAGGAGAAAGCAGCACTTGCTAGCGAATTATTCTTAAAACCTTGTGCTATTTTGAGAACCCGGCTTTCTTTTTAATCAGCATTCCTTGTTACCCAATTCTCTTCAAAACTTTCTCTCTCGAGTTTCTATGTTTTTTCCAATGAGCGGGCTCATATTCTTTCTTTTCTCTGATATTGGCTGTAAGTAGGGCTTGAATTCTCCTTTCCAGAAGTGAGGAGTTTGAGAGAAAGGTAAAGTGTGCGGGACTGGGAGTTACGATTCCATTTACTTGTACATTACCTATTGGGAGAAAGGAAAGTATGTGGGACTGAGAGAAAGGTAAGTACGTGGGATTGACAATTTTCAGTAGATTTAGAATAGTAAAGTTAAATGAAATTGTTTAAAAGCAATTTTTTCCTTATTTTAGGATTATAGAAAATTGATAAAAATAGGTTTGAAAGCAAAATTCGGTTTTCTTATGAAATATATAGTTCCACATATATTTAGATATCTAGGGGGTTTTAGAAGGTCCCACAACCTTATACAAAAGGGCCCATCAGGCCAGATTTAGCATTAATAGTAGCAAAGCAAAAATACCCGAGCAGATTCCAAAAAAAGGAGGACGAAAAAAAAAAACAAACAGAGATAAAAAAGAAGTACATCAAATGAGATTTTTCAGCTCAGCAACTACGTTTTTTGCTCTAGGAGAGCCTGAGTCGTTAGCAAGAAGTTCAGCCAGCTTGATAAGCTCCGAGCAGTCATCAGCAATGGCAGTCCTGGTGGATTCCGTGAAAGCCTCCCAAGCTTTCAGAGCCTTGAAAGCGCGCTGGAGCTTGCTCAGAATAGAGGACACCATGTCGGCTCTGCTATGATCTCTTTTAGCGTCAGCAGACTCAGAATCAGCAGGTTTCGACTCCATAATAGGAGGGGAATGAAGAGTGTCAGCAGCAAGAACTTTTTCGTCGAAGAGAGCCTTGTTTCCAGCAGACTGGGAGATGGGTTCCACAACCGGTTGATTGATATCAAACTGCTCCGAATCCGGGGAGTCAGGGTACAGCTGAGCCAGGCCCAAGAGATCAGCAGCCCGTGAGTAATCAGGGCTGGAAACAGGGGAAGAAGCGTGACCACTGGCTTCAGTGCCTTCCAAGAATAAGCAAGAGAGGGGCGTGGGGAAAGAAGGGGTGGCAGGGGGCTCACAATAGCCACATCAGAGTCTGAACCAGAGGAGAGAAGCAGACGACGACGACGCCGAGAGGAGCGGAGGGAGGAGGAGGAGGGGCGAGGAGAAGGAGAGGGGGAGCGGCGGCGGTGACCCAATTTGGGGGGGAAGCGAAGAAGGTCGGAGTGAGAAGCGGCGACAGAGAAAAGCAGGTAAAGTAAACCCTGGTGAAGAATGACGCCCTCGCCCTCCCGAGCTAACTGAACCGAATGTTCAAGAGACTGAAACAAGAAGGCCACCAGATTGATTTTCTTCCCCCATCGAAGATGAGAGAGGATGAAAAGGTGAGGACCAAAAACCAGCCGATATCTACCGTCGATAGTGAAATATCGCATAATGACCTCCGCCACTCTGTCCCAGGGAGAAGGCAGGGAATCCCGGGTATAACCAGAAAGGTATTTCACCGGTCTGTCACCAGGGGCGTTAAATTCCTGAATTTTTGCATGCAGCGAACGCTTGTAGTAGATGTCACCTGCAGCAGGAAGGCCGGTGGCGTCAGCAATGGCATTCATGGAGATGGTAAAGCGAGTGTTGCCGATTTGGACCCGACCCTTCGTCCAGGAAGCCGTGACCGCATAAGAAACCAGCGCAGAATAACCTGCCATTTTTTCCAGGAAGGTGGCTATACCATTCTCCAATAATATACTCCACACCTCCCCATCATTCTTAATCGACTCACAGTTATCGGGCTCAAGGCGCTTCAATTGACCCCCCATGGAATGAAAGTTTGAATAGTTACAGAAGTAAGAGTAAAAGTGGACAAAACCAACTTAAATAGGTCAGGGAAGCTACTAGCCAAGTTATCATTGTCCTCCCGCCACCTCCTTAGATGATTAATGTGGAGATAATGCTCATTCGTGCGGAGATTACCCGCATCAATACAAAGCACCTTAATCAATTTCCCCTCGTTAAGAGTCAAATCCATTAACTTCGTCATTATTGCCGCCGCCCTTTGAGAAGGCCATAGCGAGTTAGCCGAAACCCGAGTCAGCCCTTTATTCCACCAGTCAGCAATGGGGAATATCATTTTGAGCGATTTGGCAGAGATCATTCGGGAAGTTATCTGTCCAGCTTTGCTGATTCTCGATGAGGACACCAATATTAGCAAGGAGGTCCGCCGCTTTATTTCCCTCCCGGAGAACATGCTGGAACTGGACTTGAAGGAAAGATCTTTGCATAATTCTGATATCAGCAATGATGTTTCTAATCGACCAATGACCAGGGTCATTAGACTGTAGGAGTTTGATGATGTTGAGGGAGTCACTTTCAACTTGAAGGGGATCATCACCCAATTTGATGGCCATCTCAAGGCCTTTGAGGATTGCCAAAGCTTCCGCTCGATGGTTGGAACCAAAATTGAAGTTGTGAGCAGAGGCAGCAACAATATATCCCAAAGAGCAACGAAGAATGGCCCCTCCTCCAGACTTACCAGGATTGCCCTTCGAAGCTCCATCCGTGTTGAGTTTTTTCCAGCCCCTTGGAGGGGGAAGCCAGCAGACTAAATTCCGAGCAGTGTGAGTGCTTTTACATTGAATGGATAATAACTTCTGCCACTCTTGGGAGTTACAGATTTGGATTTTTTGCTGATATTTGGTCCACATGGTCAGGTTGATATTTTCTTGGAGAGCCAGAGCAATCTGAGTAGCCACCTGACAAGGATCAAGACTTTTTTCTTTGAAGATTCTTCTGTTTCTTTCTTTCCAGATGCCCCATAATCCGTGCGGGAGGAGGAGTTTCCAAGCCAAATTCAGAATCGGGTGAGTAAAAGGAGAGCTCCATTGAGAGAGGGTGTCCTGAATGGAATCCGGAAAGATCCAATAAACTCCCAACCTCGATAAAAGCCACTGCCAAATAACTTGCGAGAAAGAACAATGGATCAAAAGATGTGCAGAGGACTCCGCTTCATTAGCACATAACACACATTTAGTGGGGAGAGAGAAACCCCTTCTTTTCAGATTCTCCCCAGAGAGGAAAGCATTCTTAGAGGAGAGCCAAGAGAAAAAGCCAATTTTGGGAGTGATCTCATTAGGCCAAACATTGGAAAGGGGGGGGCCATGGTCAGCACTATGCAACGAGAGATAAGCAGCCTTAACAGAGAAGGAGCCCGACGGGGAGAGGGGCCAAATAATCTCGTCCTCATTTTGGGAGAAAGGGATGTAGATGGAAGAGAGCACCACTTTGAGCGAAGACAGGAGGTTTCTCTGCAGATCGCTGATATCATCCCATTCCTTAATATCCCATGAGGGAATGGAGTTCACAATCTTCCAATAGCCCGAAGCTAATCTTCCATGCTTATTGATGATACTTCTCTTAATAGGGTCCCAAGTAGGATTGAGATCAAGGGGTTCTTCCCCGATCCAAAAATCCCTCCAGAAATCAATGAGTCGACCATTCCCAAATCTCCATTTAGTGCCAGCGCGAATGATGGGAAGAGAGCTACTTATAGAGTTCTATATGGCTGAGCCTCTAATAGGAATGGAAGTGAGCAGATCTTCGTTATTAGCTAGATATTTAGCTCTGAGCAGATGGGCCCAACAAGAATCACCTTTAGCCACTTCCCAAGCAAGTTTGGCCAGGAGGGCCCCATTCATTTCATTCATTTTTCGAAGACCGAGCCCACCATGAGGAGTTGGCTTACACACCTCTTTCCAAGCCACAAGATGGATCCTTTTCTTATCTTCAGTTCCAGACCACAGAAAGTTCCTTTGAATTTTTTCCACAACCTCCCTCACAGAACTGGGAATCTTGAGCAGGGACATGAAGTAAGTAGGAAGGTTTTGTAGAGTGGCTTTCACCAGCTGGAGCTTGCCAGCCTGACTGAGCAGAGCCCCTTTCCATGCAGCCAGCTTTTTTTGATACCTTTCAATGACAGGATTCCATAGATTTTTTGATTGCCTTCCTTGGAAGAGGGGGATGCCAAGATAAGAGGCGGGGAGATCCACAATAATACAACCAAAGATATCAGCAATCTTTCTCTGAGATCTAGGGGGCGTGTTGATGAAGGAAATGCTGCTCTTGTTGAAGTTGACAGTTTGCTGAGAAGCTGATTGGTATAGAGAGAGGATATCCATAATAGCCCGGGCTTCAATAACAGAAGCTAAACTCAGCAGTAAAGTGTCATCAGCGAACTGGCTATGAGTGGCCGAAGGACAATTTGAGGTGATTTTCATACCAGAAATGATGGATTGATTTTTAGCCGCTTCCAGAGCTCTGCTGAGGGAGTCCGCCATTAGAACAAAAAGAAAAGGTGACAGGGGATCACCTTGCCTGATACCTCTGCTGCTTTTGAAGAAGCCCGCAGGAATGCCATTGATAAGAATAGAGAAGCAAGGGGTCGAGATGCACGAGAAAACCCAGCTACACCACTTTTTGTCGAAACCAAATTTTTCCAGGACCTTAATTAAGAAAGGCCAGCTGACTCTGTCAAAGGCTTTTTGCATATCCAATTTTAAGATCATTCCTGGGGACTTCGCAAGAAAGGCCGAGTGAATGGCTTCATGTAATGTAATTATACCACCTTGGATGAGTCGACCTTTAATGAAACCATTTTGATTGTGAGAGATGAGGTCCTGCATTAGAGGTTTAAGTCTGGAGGCCAACATCTTAGTGATAATCTTGTAAGACGTGTTACATAAACTTATTGGCCGAAAATTGGACACATCTTTAGAGTTATGCACTTTTGGGGCAAGAGCCACGAAAGTGGTATTCCATTCCTTAAGCAGATTGTTGTTCATCTGAAATTCATTAACTGCTTGGAAGAGGTCCTGCTTGATGATTTCCCAAAAGACTTGGAAGAAAGCGGCAGGAAAGCCGTCCGGACCCGGAGCTTTGTCTCTCTTCATAGCAAAGACTGCTTTATGAATTTCCTCCATAGAAAAAGGCTTGGTCAGATTGTTATTCATCTCAGGAGACACCAGATGCGGAATATGCTGGAGCATTTCATTCATTGATTGTTCCGGAGGGGGCAGATCAGCATGGAGAAGATTAGAATAGAAGGATATAAGCTCATTGGAAATATCAGTCTCAGCAGTTAGCAAGGTCCCTGCTGACGACACCAACTCACGGATCTTGTCCCTAGCTTTATGCTTACAAGCAGTGATGTGGAAAAATTTGGTATTACGATCTCCTTGCTCGAGCCAAAGGGCTCGAGAACGTTGCCTCCAATAGGTCTCTTCTTCTTTAAGAGTGTTGTGATAATCACTGAGGAGAGAGATTTCCTGTTGGTGAAGATGATCCAATCTTCCAACTGCCTCAATTTGTTCAGAAATTTTTGCCAAGCTCTGAGTTAGCTCCCGCTTGCGAAGCTTGATGTTACCGAAGACCTTCGACTTCCATATCTTGAGTTGTTTTTTAATTTCTTTGAGTTTGCTGGAAAATCTGAACATACTAGTGCCCTCAATATTGATATTCCACCAGTTTGCAACAAGGGGGATCAGGTGGTTATTTTCAAGCCAGGCTAGCTCAAACCTGAAGGGAGGATTCTTGGCATTTATTTTGTGATTGGCGCTTAACAGAAGAGGGCTGTGGTCAGAGGCAGCCCTAGGGAGGGAGTTGAGGTAGAAGTCAGGAAAGAGAGAGATCCAGTCCAGAGAGCCTAGAGATCTATCCAGTCTGCATTGGATGTGGTTCCTGCCCAATCTGCGGTTTGACCATGTGTAAGATGAGCCATGGAGATCCATATCCAGAAGGGAATTCTCCCTTATGAAGTCAGCCAAAGCCTCCATGCTAACCGGCATGGCAGGCATACCTCCCTGTTTTTCCGAAGGATAAAGAGGGCAGTTAAAATCACCCATTATTAGAATGGGAATTTTACCACAAGTGATGATGAAGTTAGTGATATCTTTCCAAAGTTTTCCCCGATGAGTCTCCAAGTTTGGGGCATACACATTGATAGCAATCCAAGAGGAGTCCGCTCCAACCTCTTGGAAGAGGATACATAAAAAGTTGGGGTGCTTGAACAGGCATTCCCCTTTGAGACTTCTGGGATCCCACAAAGTACAAAGCCCCCCTGAGTTCCCTGTTGAAGGTTGAGATTCAAAAGAAGCCGCTGGCCAGAGTTTAAGGAGGCGATCCTCCTTTTTTAGTTTGGTTTCCTGCAACATTATGATATCAGGAGAGTTCTGGAATTTGATGTCTTTGATAACTCTTTGCTTTTGAAGAGAGTTGAGTCCTCTTATATTCCAAGAAATGATCTTCATTTCTTTGGTTTGGGTTTACTCCCCACCACCATGGGGATTGTGCTTTGAGTTCCTTGCGCAACATTTGTAGCTGCTTCTTGTTGAAGCTTAATACTGCTCGGAATTCTGCCCCGAGCTTTTTCCAAGCCTATATCGGGTTTCTTGTTGCTGCTTCTAGTAAAACGATGATTGAAACTATCATCAGAGGAGAGACCCGTGGGGGAGGGGACAGAGTCCGAAACAGGCGGACAGAGGGGAGGCAGGGTGGGGGGATCCAGGGAAGAGGGGATCGATGGAAGGGGAGGGAAGGGAAGAGGAGCTGACAGAGGTGAAGGGGGAGGGGAGGAGGCAGCCAAGAGATAGGTCCTCTCCAAGAGAGGAAGAGGCGGGGAGAGCCGATGGAGGCAGAGGGGAGATGAGAGGTTGGAAGGCCAAGGAGGAGGGAACGTTCTCAGAAGCAGGATCAGAAGATGTGTTGATTTCTCCATCCTCAAGGAGAGTGAAGGAATTAGAAGTGGGGATGATCGGGATCTCAATAGCAGACGATTTGGGAATAAATTTATTTTTGGTTTTTGGTGATAGGGTTTGGGACTTGGGTTTTGGTTGAGATTTAGATGGGCAGCCAGAGGCCCGATGACCAAGTTTTTTGCAGAAGGAGCAAGCTTGAGGAATATATTCGTAGTCAATGGGTTGTTTCCAGTTCCCTAAGTCCGAAATAAGCTCAATATCTTTTGGTAAGGGACAACTAATATCAGCATTAACACAGAAACGAGCATGAATGAATCTAGTTTTTGCTTTTGTTGCTTGATCTATAGCAATTAAAGAACCTATTGAGAGAGCAATACCTTCAATAACCGCCGGGTGCCAGAACTCCAGAGGGAGCCCCGGGAGGCGAACCCAAATTGGGGCTTGGGTCATGGATTCCGTGTGTGGGTTGAAACCAGGAGACCATTTCCTGAGATAGAAACCCCGCCTGCCAAAAAACCACGGACCACCTAGCAGAGCTCTAGCAAAGTCTTCTTTCAAGCTGAAGGAAAATAAAATGAAACCATTAGGCATAGCCGCTATTTCTAGCGCTCCACATGGTTGCCATTTTAAACGAGCCCATTTTTTTATATCCTCCAATGGGGGTCTAGGGCCCATCAGAGTACCCACCAAGGACAGATCACGTGAAGCAGCAGCAGCCTCCGTGATGTGAGAGGGGATGCGCAGGGAAAAGGACCCATCGGACAGTGAAGGGGATAGCTTTTCCGAGCTATGAGCCGATGTGGAACCCTCCACAACTTTTGACCATACGTCGGGCGGCTTTGGAGAGAGGGACCCTGACAAGAGGGGCCCCCGATCCGGACCAGAGGGGTCCGGCATCCGATCCAGCACCAGGGATAGCAGACAGACGCAGCAGGTGGTTTCAGCAGCTGGGTTCAAATACGAATTATCAACGAATTGATAATAGAGAACTAGCGGATCTGATCATCTGTCATTAAAAGGTATGTATCCCATCGAGATGCTCGTTTTACAGTGATTTCTACATGAAGAGCATATTTTTTGTTTGTTTTTACCCATGTTTTGTTGTTTCTTTTTCTTGAGCTCGTTTCAGTCATACCTGCTTAGGATTCAACAATTCTTTCTTGAATTTGGTTGAATTCTTTATCCTTTCATTAAATATTCATCCCTTAAAATAATGTTGTGGGAAGAAATAGGAAATCTGGCTTCTGCTATGCCCGTGACAAAATCTGTTGTTACAAAATCAATCACACCCCTTATAAACATCAACTACGAAAGTAGTAACTATCCCTCTAAAGCAAATAACATATATTATTCGACGTTCGCATTGCATTGTACACATGCAATTGCTAGTCATTGTTTACAAATCTAACAGGCCTATCGGTGTGTTAATAGCACAAAGGCGCTATTACTAATAACAGTCTTATACAACAAACAACATAAAAGAAATAAACAGAATACTTAAATAACTTGCATAAACAGATGAATATTCGAACCAGCACTGCTGTGCATAATCTCCATTAATAAAAGCTTCATCATACTCAGAGCTTCAGCTCTTTACAATCAAGCTGTGCGTGCAGCTGTGTGCTTTCAATGCACATCCTTCCTTGCTTGTGCAGATTTCACACCTTTGTGTGTGCATACAAAGCAATTACAATTGCTGTTATTTAAATAGAATAACTCACCCACTAACAGCTCTTCAACTGAGCATTCTAAATCTAAACTCATGCTTTAAAACAGTTGCATGCTATGCATGATTTAAAACAGATTTATTTGAATTAAATCTAATGATAAAAATAAGATAAAGCTAACTTAACTAAAGCAAACTAAAACAAGACTAAAGCTAAAATTAGCTTTCCTAAAAAAGCTACGGTTGGAATTAAATATGCATCACATGCATATTTCCAACACTCCCCCTTAATTTCAAACTGTAGCTTTCACTCTTCTAGAGTTGTGTTTGCTTTTTCAGATCTGCCATGTGCAGGATCACATACTCCCAAACAATCTCTCAAATATTCAAAAACTTCTTTTGCTAAAGCCTTTGTAAAAATGTCTGCAAACTGATCTTCGGATCTACAAAATTCAAGATGAATTTCCTTGTTGTTTACCAGCTCCCTGATGAAATGATACCTCGTATCAATATGCTTGCTCCTCTTATGAAAAACATGATTTTTGGACAACGCTATGGCTGAGTTGTTGTCACAAAAAATCTGTGTAGCTTCCTCTTGTTTCTGTTGTAAATCTGTCAACACTCTTCTCATCCAAACAGCTTGACATGCTGCTCCTGTTGCTGCTACATACTCTGCTTCTGCTGAAGATAACGTGACAATGGGCTGCTTCTTTGATGCCCATGAAACCACTCCTGTTCCAAAGTGAAAAGTATAGCCGGATGTGCTTTTCCGATCATCTATACTTCCAGCACTGTCACTATCTGTATAACCAATGAGTTTGAACTCATCTGAACTTGAATAAAGAATTCCATGATTTCTTGTTCCACGTACATACCTCAAAATTCTTTTTCCAGCTTGCCAATGTGAATCTTTTGGAGATTCCATGAACCTTGATATGAGGCTCACACCATACATGATATCAGGCCTTGTGGCCGTCAAATACATAAGACTTCCAACCAACTTTTTAAACAATGTTGGATCCACAAATGATCCTTCATCCTCTTTGCTCAACTTCAAACCTACTGCAACTGGTGTTGGTGCTGGCTTACAATTCAACATGTTAAACCTTTTCAAAACGTCACTTGCATACTTTGCTTGTGAGATAAAAACTTCACCTTCTGATTGTTGAACTTCAATACCCAAAAAATAATGCATAAGACCAAGATCTGTCATCTCAAACTCCTTCTTCATGGCTGATTTGAATGACTCTGTAGATAGATTTCCAGTAATGATCAAATCATCTACATATAAACAAACAATTAAAATTTTACCTTGCTCATTTATCTTGGTGTATAAGGTAGGCTCACTGCTGCTCCTACTGAAACCATTCTCAATCAAATAAGAATCTATTCTGCTGTACCAAGCTCTAGGTGCTTGCTTGAGACCATAGAGTGCTTTCTTCAATCTGTATACTTTTCCTTCATGACCTTCAATCTCATAACCTTCTGGCTGATTTACATAAACTTCCTCTTCAAGGAATCCATTTAAGAATGCTGATTTAACATCCATCTGATAAATAGGCCATTTGTTTTGAGCTGCAATTGCTAAAACCATTCTTACCGTATCCAAACGTGCTACTGGTGCAAATGTTTCGTTGTAGTCAACTCCATATTGCTGCGTAAAACCTCTTGCAACCAGCCTTGCTTTGTGCTTCTGTACTTTTCCATCAGCATTGTATTTTGTCTTGTAGACCCACTTGACTCCTATCACGTCCTTTCCTTTTGGAAGATCCATTAGCTCCCATGTCTGATTCTTCTCTATAGCATCAATCTCATCATCCATGGCTTTTTCCCAAACTTCATTCTTTATAGCCTCTTCGTAATATACTGGATCTGCAGCTTGAGAAAATAATGCAAAAACTGAAAATGAATTAGTTGTATCAACATTATAAATCTCACTTAGACTTCTTGTTTTCCGCTGCACAGGAGTATTCGATGCAGGACTACTTTTTGGTGATGGAGTAGCTTCTGGTGTTCCCTGTGGTGTCTCTTGCATGGCTGAAGATGGCTGAAATCTTGGTGACCTCCTGACTGTAGATGGAGGTGTAGCTTGTGCTACAACTTGTGGTGCATGTCCAAGATTTGTAGATACAGTAGCTTGTTGCTCTAAAGTTTCATCTGTCATATCATCATGTGGAATAGATGTTGCTATACTCACTGTTTTCTCTATACTTCCATCCCATGCTTCATTCTCAATAAACTGTACATCCCTGCTGATCACAACCTTTCCAGTGACTGGATTGTACAACTTGTATGCTTTTGTATTCTCTGAATACCCAACAAAAATACACTTTTCTCCTTTGTTGTCTAACTTCTTCCTTAGCTCATCAGGTACATGTGCATATGCTACACAACCAAAAACTCTGAAATGTGAAACACTGTGTTTCCTATTAGTCCATGCTTGTTGAGGAACCATGTTCCTAACAAGTTTCGTTGGACACCTGTTCAAAATATAAACAGAAGTTGCTACTGCTTCTGCCCAATACTCATTTGGAAGATGTTTTGCCTTCAACATGCTTCTCGCCATCTCCATGATGGTTCTATTTTTCCTCTCTGCCACACCATTCTGTTGTGGTGTATACCTGGTAGTAAACTGCTTGTGTATACCATGATATCTGCAAAAATTCATAAACTCATTAGAAACATACTCACCTCCTCTGTCCGTTCTGAGAACTTTGATGTAGTATCCACTTTGCTTCTCCACTAATGCCTTGAACTGCTGAAATGTATCAAAGGCATTTGATTTATTTCTCAGAAAATAAACCCATGTCTTCCTTGTGTAATCATCAATGAATGTCATAAAATAAATACAACCTCCAATAGAAGCTGTCTGCATAGGTCCACATAAATCTGAATGTACAATCTCAAGTGGTGCACTTGCTCTTGCTGTTTTGCCAACTGGGAATGAATCTCTGTGTTGCTTTCCCAAAATACAACCTTCACATACCCTTTCCGGTTTCTGAATCAATGGCAAACCTTTAACCATATTTTTTCTATGTAATAAATTCAAACCTCCAAAATTCAAATGTCCATACCTTAGATGCCAAAGCCATGTTTCATCCTTCATGACTGAATGAAAAGCTGATTGTGTTCCTTCAGCGTAGGACTCAACTATATTTACAGGAATCAGCGCAGGACTCGCTTACTGTAGCGCAGACTTGATTTTCATTGGCGCAGGACTCATCTGTTTGAGCGCAGGACTCAACAAAAGACTGATTTGGCTTAACTTTGCTGCAACTGACTTTGCTGCAAACAGATCTGATTTCTTCTTCTTTCCAGGTTTCAAAATCAATGGAAACATCCTATTGCTGCTCATCTTCACTTTTGCAATCAACTGAGTGCTAGGAGCTTTGTCCACAATCACGCACTCATTGTCTTCCATATAGACTCGGTATCCTTTCTGTACCAGTTGTCCAATACTCATAAGGTTATGTTTCAAACCTGCAACATAGTAAACATCTTGCATACTTGTTTGCTCCCCCTGTCTTGTTAGAATACTAACCGTGCCTTTTCCTTTCACAGACACAATATTGTTATTTCCAAGAGTTACATCACTCTTAACTGAATCATCCAAACTAGAAAACAAATCTAGATTACCTGTCATGTGATTACTGCAACCTGAATCTAAATACCATACATCACATGGACTCTCTTTTGACAAATTACATTCAATAGGGGATAAAGAAGGTATTGCTTCGGCAATCCTTGTGCATGCAATAAACATAGGTTTAGAAATAGAACTTCCAACCTGATTTTGATTTTGTCTCTCTTGATCATATTGCTTTTTCTTGCAATCATAAGCATAGTGCCCATACTTCTTGCAATAATGACACTGAACATGAGACTTATCTTGTCTCTGACCATAACTCTGTTCTTGATTATGTCCTCTTCCACTTGAGTTTGATGAACCACTGCCACGTCCTCTAGATGGACTTCTTCCTCTGCCTCTTGGGCTGAAACTTCCTCTTCTTTTGCCACGACTACCTGCTGTCTGAGATGCAAAAGCCTGATCTACACTTGCATGTGATCTATTCATCCTCTGTTCATGATTGATTAGTGATGCATGCAACTCATCAATAGAAAACTGACTCAGATCCTTAGTTTCTTCAATAGCAACAACTAAAGGATCAAATTTCGTAGGCAAACTTCTAAGCAATTTTTCAATAATCCTTCTGTCCTCAAGAGTCTCACCATGAGATTTGATTTGATTGACTAAGCCAACTACATAAGTAAAAAATGATTCTACAGAATCTGAATCTTTCATTGCTAAATTCTCAAAATCTCTACGAAGTAACTGTAGCTTGGCAGTTTTTACTTTCTCCTTACCTTGATATGCAACTTGTAAAGTATCCCATGCAGTCTTTGCTTGACTGGCTGCTGCCACTCTTGGAAGAATGCTTTCATGCATTGCCTGATGAATATAGAAAAGAGCTTTGCCATCCTTCTTTCGTAACTCCTTCAAAGTATCTTTCTCTGCTTGAGAAAGTGCAATATATGCTGCTGCATTTGCAGGCTCTGTGTACCCATCTTCAACGATCTCCCACACGTCTTGAGATCTGAATAGCGCCTTCATGGTCAACGACCAGTATTCGTAATTCTTTCCATTAAATTGCGGTGTCTGCATACCGGATGTAGAAGCCATAGCTTGCTACCAATTTAATAAGCTGCTGGAATAACCTTGCTCTGATACCAATTTGTAGAAAATCTGCAGTCTTATACAACAAACAACATAAAAGAAATAAACAGAATACTTAAATAACTTGCATAAACAGATGAATATTCGAACCAGCACTGCTGTGCATAATCTCCATTAATAAAAGCTTCATCATACTCAGAGCTTCAGCTCTTTACAATCAAGCTGTGCGTGCAGCTGTGTGCTTTCAATGCACATCCTTCCTTGCTTGTGCAGATTTCACACCTTTGTGTGTGCATACAAAGCAATTACAATTGCTGTTATTTAAATAGAATAACTCACCCACTAACAGCTCTTCAACTGAGCATTCTAAATCTAAACTCATGCTTTAAAACAGTTGCATGCTATGCATGATTTAAAACAGATTTATTTGAATTAAATCTAATGATAAAAATAAGATAAAGCTAACTTAACTAAAGCAAAATAAAACAAGACTAAAGATAAAATTAGCTTTCCTAAAAAAGCTATACTTGGAATTAAATATGCATCACATGCATATTTCCAACAAAATCTGAATACGTGATTTTCAATTGTTGAATCAATGAGATTTTATTAATTACCTATGCATGTTCCTAGCAAAAAATAAAATTTCAATGCTTTTCACATTTACAAATAACACATCTCAATCTAAAGAAATGATTAGAATATGATTGTCATTTTTGCAATAGTATCATGACTTGAAAATCATGTGACCTTCTGCAATGCCTTTTTGACATTATGCTAATCGATAAAATTATTTTTTTAAGAAAATTGCTTATGAGTGAAAGTCTGCTCTCAAAATTCATAATCACAATATCTGATTTCTGAAGATGGTAAGATAAAAACAAAAGAATTTTTGATTGAATGGGTTAATAAAAATTATAATTTCCTAAAGTGAATTTGTAAGGAAAATTTGTATTTCCATCCTATGAATTTCCTCACTTTTTCCAAATAATTCAATCTTATTTTGCAACTTGAATTAAATATATGATTCATTTGTTTTTCCAGTAAAATGCTCTTGGAAATGAACAAATCTTTGAAGTCTTCTATTCATTCATCCTCATTTTCCTTGTAACATAAAGCTAGTTTGGAATGACAATTGGATGGTTACTATCCACACTGAAGTGTGAATCATCAAATTCTTGCATCACCTTCCTAAAATTTTCATGCAACTAAATAATTTTAATGTTTATTTTGCTTCATCTGTTGTTCCACAAGATAATGGGATTGAAAATTTAATTGCACTTCTTCATGATTCTTATTACTTGTGGTAGTTGAATGTTATACAACAATGGAATCCAAATCATTACTAAAACTTTTCCTGTGAATTTCCATATAATGGAAATCTAGAATGATAATCTAATATTTCCACTTATTCAAATATTTGCTTTGTTCAATTAAAGATAGCTTTATGTCATAATCAGCCATGAATTTTCAGTATTTGAATTTTGACATTCTACATTGGATGTAATGGGAGAATTTTCTGAAAAATGATCAGTTCAAATGACATCTAATAGTCTTGAAATTTCAAGTGAGGCCTAGTGATGTTGAATACAGACAGTCTTATACAACAAACAACATAAAAGAAATAAACAGAATACTTAAATAACTTGCATAAACAGATGAATATTCGAACCAGCACTGTGTGCATAATCTCCATTAATAAAAGCTTCATCATACTCAGAGCTTCAGCTCTTTACAATCAAGTTGTGCGTGCAGCTGTGTGCTTTCAATGCACATCCTTCCTTGCTTGTGCAGATTTCACACCTTTGTGTGTGCATACAAAGCAATTACAATTGCTGTTATTTAAATAGAATAACTCACCCACTAACAGCTCTTCAACTGAGCATTCTAAATCTAAACTCATGCTTTAAAATAGTTGCATGCTATGCATGAATTAAAACAGATTTATTTGAATTAAATCTAATGATAAAAATAAGATAAAGCTAACTTAACTAAAGCAAACTAAAACAAGACTAAAGCTAAAATTAGCTTTCCTAAAAAGCTACGGTTGGAATTAAATATGCAACACATGCATATTTCCAACACTCCCCCTTAATTTCAAACTGTAGCTTTCACTCTTCTAGAGCTGTGTTTGCTTTTTCAGATCTGCCATGTGCAGGATCACAAACTCCCAAACAATCTCTCAAATATTCAAAAAACTTCTTTTGCTAAAGCCTTTGTAAAAATGTCTGCAAACTGATCTTCGGATCTACAAAATTCAAGATGAATTTCCTTGTTGTTTACCAGCTCCCTGATGAAATGATACCTCGTATCAATATGCTTGCTCCTCTTATGAAAAACATGATTTTTGGACAACGCTATGGCTGAGTTGTTGTCACAAAAAATCTGTGTAGCTTCCTCTTGTTTCTGTTGTAAATCTGTCAACACTCTTCTCATCCAAACAACTTGACATGCTGCTCCTGTTGCTGCTACATACTCTGCTTCTGCTGAAGATAACGTGACAATGGGCTGCTTCTTTGATGCCCATGAAACCACTCCTGTTCCAAAGTGAAAAGTATAGCCGGATGTGCTTTTCCGATCATCTATACTTCCAGCACTGTCACTATCTGTATAACCAATGAGTTTGAACTCATCTGAACTTGAATAAAGAATTCCATGATTTCTTGTTCCACGTACATACCTCAAAATTCTTTTTCCAGCTTGCCAATGTGAATCTTTTGGAGATTCCATGAACCTTGATATGAGGCTCACACCATACATGATATCAGGCCTTGTGGCCGTCAAATACATAAGACTTCCAACCAACTTTTTAAACAATGTTGGATCCACAAACGATCCTTCATCCTCTTTGCTCAACTTCAAACCTACTGCAACTGGTGTTGGTGCTGGCTTACAATTCAACATGTTAAACCTTTTCAAAACATCATTTGCATACTTTTCTTGTGAGATAAAAACTTCACCTTCTGATTGTTGAACTTCAATACCCAAAAAATAATGCATAAGACCAAGATCTGTCATCTCAAACTCCTTCTTCATGGCTGATTTGAATGACTCTGTAGATAGATTTCCAGTAATGATCAAATCATCTACATATAAACAAACAATTAAAATTTTACCTTGCTCATTTATCTTGGTGTATAAGGTAGGCTCACTGCTGCTCCTACTGAAACCATTCTCAATCAAATAAGAATCTATTCTGTTGTACCAAGCTCTAGGTGCTTGCTTGAGACCATAGAGCGCTTTCTTCAATCTGTATACTTTTCCTTCATGACCTTCAATCTCATAACCTTCTGGCTGATTTACATAAACTTCCTCTTCAAGGAATCCATTTAAGAATGTTGATTTAACATCCATCTGATAAATAGGCCATTTGTTTTGAGCTGCAATTGCTAAAACCATTCTTACCATGTCCAAACGTGCTACTGGTGCAAATGTTTCATTGTAGTCAACTCCATATTGCTGCGTAAAACCTCTTGCAACCAGCCTTGCTTTGTGCTTCTGTACTTTTCCATCAGCATTGTATTTTGTCTTGTAGACCCACTTGACTCCTATCACGTCCTTTCCTTTTGGAAGATCCATCAGCTCCCATGTCTGATTCTTCTCTATAGCATCAATCTCATCATCCATGGCTTTTTTTCCCAAACTTCATTCTTTATAGCCTCTTCGTAATATACTGGATCTGCAGCTTGAGAAAATAATGCAAAAACTGAAAATGAATTAGTTGTATCAACATTATAAATCTCACTTAGACTTCTTGTTTTCCGCTGCGCAGGAGTATTCGATGCAGGACTGCTTTGTGGTGATGGAGTAGCTTCTGGTGTTCCCTGTGGTGTCTCTTGCATGGCTGAAGATGGCTGAAATCTTGGTGACCTCCTGACTGTAGATGGAGGTGTAGCTTGTGCTACAACTTGTGGTGCATGTCTAAGATTTGTAGATACAGTACCTTGTTGCTCTAAAGTTTCATCTGTCATATCATCATGCGGAATAGATGTTGCTATACTCACTGTTTTCTCTATACTTCCATCCCATGCTTCATTCTCAATAAACTGTACATCCCTGCTGATCACAACCTTTCCAGTGACTGGATTGTACAACTTGTATGCTTTTGTATTCTCTGAATACCCAACAAAAATACACTTTTCTCCTTTGTTGTCTAACTTCTTCCTTAGCTCATCAGGTACATGTGCATACGCTACACAACCAAAAACTCTGAAATGTGAAACACTGTGTTTCCTATTAGTCCATGCTTGTTGAGGAACCATGTTCCTAACAAGTTTCGTTGGACACCTGTTCAAAATATAAACAGAAGTTGCTACTGCTTCTGCCCAATACTCATTTGGAAGATGTTTTTCCTTCAACATGCTTCTCGCCATCTCCATGATGGTTCTATTTTTCCTCTCTGCCACACCATTCTGTTGTGGTGTATACCTGGTAGTAAACTGCTTGTGTATACCATGATATCTGCAAAAATTCATAAACTCATTAGAAACATACTCACCTCCTCTGTCCGTTCTGAGAACTTTGATGTAGTATCCACTTTGCTTCTCCACTAATGCCTTGAACTGCTGAAATGTATCAAAGGCATCTGATTTATTTCTCAGAAAATAAACCCATGTCTTCCTTGTGTAATCATCAATGAATGTCATAAAATAAATACAACCTCCAATAGAAGTTGTCTGCATAGGTCCACATAAATCTGAATGTACAATCTCAAGTGGTGCACTTGCTCTTGTTGTTTTGCCAACTGGGAATGAATCTCTGTGTTGCTTCCCCAAAATACAACCTTCACATACCCTTTCCGGTTTCTGAATCAATGGAAAACCTTTAACCATATTTTTTCTATGTAATAAATTCAAACCTCCAAAATTCAAATGTCCATACCTTAGATGCCAAAGCCATGTTTCATCCTTCATGACTGAATGAAAAGCTGATTGTGTTCCTTCAGCACAGGACTCAACTATATTTACGCAGGAATCAGCGCAGGACTCGCTTGCTGTAGTGCAGACCTGATTTTCATTGGCACAGGACTCATCTGTTTGAGCACAGGACTCAACAAAAGACTGATTTGGCTTAGGACTCAGTAGAAGATTGATTTGACTTAGCAAGGACTTTGGCTGCAAACTGAGCTACTAATTTTGCTGCAAACAGATCTGATTTCTTCTTTTTTCCAGGTTTCAAAATCAATGGAAACATCCTATTGCTGCTCATCTTCACTTTTGCAATCAACTGAGTGCTAGGAGCTTTGTCCACAATCACGCACTCATTGTCTTCCATATAGACTCGGTATCCTTTCTGTACCAGTTGTCCAATACTCATAAGGTTATGTTTCAAACCTGCAACATAGTAAACATCTTGCATACTTGTTTTCTCCCCCCTGTCTTGTTAGAATACTAACCGTGCCTTTTCCTTTCACAGACACAATATTGTTATTTCCAAGAGATACATCACTCTTAACTGAATCATCCAAACTAGAAAACAAATCTAGATTACCTGTCATGTGATTACTGCAACCTGAATCCAAATACCATACATCACATGGACTCTCTTTTGAAAAATTACATTCAATAGGGGATAAAGAAGGTATTGCTTCGGCAATCCTTGTGCATGCAATAAACATAGGTTTAGAAATAGAACTTCCAACCTGATTTTGATTTTGTCTCTCCTGATCATATTGCTTTTTCTTGCAATCATAAGCATAGTGCCCATACTTCTTGCAATAATGACACTGAACATGAGACTTATCTTGTCTCTGACCATAACTCTGTTCTTGATTCTGTCCTCTTCCACCTGAGTTTGATGAACCGCTGCCACGTCCTCTAGATGGACTTCTTCCTCTGCCTCTTGGGCTGAAACTTCCTCTTCTTTTGCCACGACTACCTGTTGTCTGAGATGCAAAAGCCTGATCTACACTTGCATGTGATCTATTCATCCTCTGTTCATGATTGATTAGTGATGCATGCAACTCATCAATAGAAAACTGACTCAGATCCTTAGTTTCTTCAATAGCAACAACTAAAGGATCAAATTTCATAGGCAAACTTCTAAGCAATTTTTCAATAATCCTTCTGTCTTCAAGAGTCTCACCATGGGATTTGATTTGATTGACTAAGCCAACTACATAAGTAAAAAATGATTCTACAGAATCTGAATCTTTCATTGCTAAATTCTCAAAATCTCTACGAAGTAACTGTAGCTTGGCAGTTTTTACTTTCTCCTTACCTTGATATGCAACTTGTAAAGTATCCCATGCAGTCTTTGCTTGACTGGCTGCTGCCACTCTTGGAAGAATGCTTTCATGCATTGCCTGATGAATATAGAAAAGAGCTTTTCCATCCTTCTTTCGTAACTCCTTCAAAGTATCTTTCTCTGCTTGAGAAAGTGCAGTATACGCTGCTGCATTTGTGGGCTCTGTGTACCCATCTTCAACGATCTCCCACACGTCTTGAGATCTGAATAGCACCTTCATGGTCAATGACCAGTATTCATAATTCTTTCCATTAAATTGCGGTGTCTGCATGCCAGATGTAGAAGCCATAGCTTGCTACCAATTTAATAAGCTGCTGGAATAACCTCGCTCTGATACCAATTTGTAGAAAATCTGCAGTCTTATACAACAAACAACATAAAAGAAATAAACAGAATACTTAAATAACTTGCATAAACAGATGAATATTCAAACCAGCACTGTTGTGCATAATCTCCATTAATAAAAGCTTCATCATACTCAGAGCTTCAGCTCTTTACAATCAAGTTGTGCGTGCAGCTGTGTGCTTTCAATGCACATCCTTCCTTGCTTGTGCAGATTTCACACCTTTGTGTGTGCATACAAAGCAATTACAATTGTTGTTATTTAAATAGAATAACTCACCCACTAACAGCTCTTCAACTGAGCATTCTAAATCTAAACTCATGCTTTAAAATAGTTGCATGCTATGCATGAATTAAAACAGATTTATTTGAATTAAATCTAATGATAAAAATAAGATAAAGCTAACTTAACTAAAGCAAACTAAAACAAGACTAAAGCTAAAATTAGCTTTCCTAAAAAGCTACGGTTGGAATTAAATATGCAACACATGCATATTTCCAACAATCTGTCAACACTTTGAATAAAGCAATGTTGGGGTAGAACATGGGTATATTTTTCAATGAAAACATGAAATGACACATTCTTGAGTGCCTTCTAATTCTAAGAATGATGTTTTTTTCCTATATTTTCTTGGAATGCTTGCATTTGAACAATGTGATTTCCAACCTTCCACTTGCATGACTCATTAAGTCAAATCTGATGGCTGGATTGTCAATGCCGTTTTAGAAGATACATGAAAATGTTTCCTTGCAACACTTTCGGCATTGTTGAAGTCAACATGAGATGCTGCTACTTCCATACCATGTTTCTTAAACCTTTTAAGCATTTCTGAATTTCCTAGTAGTCAATTGCCTCATATTTGCTTGCCTTGATTCAGGGCCGAATTAAGGTTTCCGAACTTTCAATCCTACTTGGAGCATGCTTGCACCCCTTGCTTATGTCTGGGACCAGTTGACCCAAACCTATATATGAAAACGTCATTTTAATTCAATTATACACTAATTATTACCAACTTGAAACCATGTGTGAGTAATCTTTCTATTAAAAGTTTAACTCATTATTACAACCATGGATGTTATTAGCTTGAAAACTTCAGGACATAATAAAACACTATTTAATTTCCAAACATGTGAAATTGTTATGCCATCGACAAATGAGGGATTTGAACTCTTGAAGCACCAAATTTTTAGATCCACTCATAATTTTCTGCAGGACTTGTATAATTAAGACCTAAAACTCCTCCATTAAGATGGTAACTGCAACATTTAGACATGTTTGAACACATAGAGATTCTCCCTGTATAAGATCTCAAATTCAACTAGAATAAACGGCATGGCCTGGGCTAACAGTAACAACAACTTGGCTCATATTCAATGGATGCATGAATCAAACTTATCAATGGCATCTCTGAGTTCTATGCCACCACTGCAACTCATCTTCTGCAGTTTCCTTTAACTAGTTCTTTATTTCAGTTAATAAATTGTAGACTGAGCAATTTGACATCATTGCAGTCATTGGTATTAGTTTACCTTTTGTTTGTAATTTTGTTCTCTTGTATGTGTTTGCAGCTGCATTCGCTGTTAATAAATTGCAGCATCTTTTATCATTGATGCCATGTTTTCCTATGATCTTTTTCTTCAGTTTCTTTTGTATTAATGATAGCTTTCCCAAACTCATTCTTGATGCCCAATAAATTGTAGTAGTTTGTTCTTTAAATCATTTCCATTCTTTGAGATTCAACGCACAACAGAAGAAAAAGAAGACAGTTCTAAGTTGAATAAAACAAAACTTTATTAGCCTTGCTGTTCCCTCACTTTGTGAGCAGATTTACTGTTAAAATTCTGTGTTTTGTTTTGTTTTTTTTCATTGTTCAATAAAATATTTAGTATAGTATAAGTGCTGAGATTCTATAATCTTCAATTGGTATCAGAGCTGGTTGCAGGACTATTCTTTTTTGCAAAAGTTGCAGGTTAACGGTTCTCTCCAAGAATTACCAGAATGTCAAATGGTGGCAATTTCTCATTCCAGCTTCCGCTGTTTACCAGGAGACAACTATGATTATTGGAGTATAAAGATGAAGACCCTACTATTATCCCAAGATATCTGGGATTTAGTAGAAGGAGGATACACGGAACCTGCAGATCAGAATGCTTCAAATGCTTTAACAACAAATCAACGAACACAATTGAAAGAAGACAAAAAGAAGGACAATCGAGCTCTTTTTGCTATCCAATCTGCATTGGATATATCAATTTTTCCCCATATAGCTGGTATGACAAAGTCAAAGGAAGCATGGGAGGCCCTACAAACTACATACCAAGGATCTGACAAAATAAGGTTGGTAAGACTTCAAACCCTTCGAAGAGATTTTGAAATTTTAAGTATGAAGGACGTTGAGTCTATTCAAGAGTTTATTACTAGGGCTCAAAGTATTGTGAACCATCTTAAAACTCAAGGGGAAAGTGTCATAGAGAAAAAAATTGTAGAAAAGATTTTGAGATCTCTTCCTCCAAAGTTTGATCCAGTGGTCATAGCCATTGAAGAAAGTAAAGATCTAGCCACATTCAAAGTTGCAGAGTTGATAGGTTCTTTGCAATCTCATGAGGAGCGTATGCAACGTTCTACAGTGAACCTCATTCAAGCCTTCTAGTCTACTGTAAGAATTGAAGAAAAATCTACAACCCCTTCTCAATCAAACAAATCTGAAGGGGAATCTTCTACATCTAGAGGACGTGGCAGAGGAAGAGGAAGAGGAAACAAAAGAGGCAGAGGAAGAAGTTCAATGGATCGGAGAAGCATCCAGTGCCAGTATTGTGAAAGGTATGGACACTATGAATCTGAATGTAGAAAGAAAAAATCTGATTTAAATAAGTCAAGAGCCAACTATACTGAAGAGTCTTTTGAAGAAGCAAACCACTCTACATTCTTCACTTGCAATTTGGAAAAAGAACCTCAAAAGGATGTTTGGTTCTTGGATAGCGGTTGCTCAAATCATATGATAGGTAAATCTGATCTCTTTGTCAAATTAGATGAATCTGTAAGGAGTCAAGTAAAATTTGGTGATGATAAAGAGGTTGATGTAATGGGAAAAGGTACCCTTGCAGTGAAAACTAAGCAAGGAGAAACTACATTTATTCATGACACTTTGCATGTGCCCAAATTACAACATAATCTTTTAAGTATTGGGCAGCTTATAGCAAAAAATTACAAGGTTGTGTTTGAAGATAACTGCTGCAAAATATTTGATAAATCAGCTAATCATTATCTTGTAGCAAAGGCTTGTATGACAGAGAATCGATTATTTCCTCTCACTTTGGAGTCCAGTAAGATTCATGCCCTCAAGGCAACCACATATGATTCATGGTTATGGCACCAACGGTATGGTCATTTGCATTTTCAAGGATTAAGTTTACTTCATAAGAAAGGCATGGTGAGAGGACTTCCTGCAATTCAGGAAAAAGAAGAAGTTTATTTAGGGTGTGCACTTGGCAAGCAACATCGAGCATCGGCTTCCATTTCTGCTACCTGCCCTCCACTGCCACCTTGGCCTCCTCCCAACCACCCAACCTGCCAACTATTATGACTGTCACGTTTTTCTACGTTGCGTGAGGGAGATGGGAGTCGGTGGAGGCGTTTTTCTTCACCAGGATCTCCTTTTGATCCTTTCATTCAATGCTTTGGACGCAGTCTGAATTGACGTGATAGCTAGTGAAGAAGGCGTGTGAGGAGGCGTTTTCTTCTTGGTTCCTCCTGGACGCCTTCCTTCTTCCTGCCCTGGCCGCGTGAGGAGAATGGATGGAGTCATTTTTAGTTGTTTGTGTAGCTGCGTGAGCCCCTGGCATATACAGTGCCTGAAAACTCCATTGACGGCTGTTCCCGCTGGCGATTGGTTCTGTCCCGACTGCTCCATCACTACCAATGGGGACGGTGTCAATCTTCTTGTGTCGGGGCTTCTGATGGGGATGAGAAGGCCAAGAAAAGGTAGGCTCTCATGGCGAGGGGTGAAAGGAAAGAGAGGGTACAGGAAGGAGATCGATGAAGGATAGAGGAATTAAAAAGAAACTCGGATGTAGTTGGATTAAAGGCAATAAAATGGTGCATGCTTTTGTGTAGGTGACAGATCACACCCACAGGCACGGGAGATCTATGCAATGTTGGAGAAAATGTCTTGGGAGAGCTCTGGTCCCAATGCAGGATTCAAAACATTCTCTGTTAGAGTCCGGAGAAGATTACCTGATTTCTTACACTCTGTCAATCTCAGGCATGTCAAGTTGGGCTACCATTATTTGATTAGAAATGCTCTGTATTTCTTTGCTGTCCCTCTTCTGCTGGTGTTATTCAGTGCAGAGGTTGGAACGTTGAGGAGAAATAATTTATGGAGTTCTTGGGAGAAGCCCACCTTTGATGTTGTGAGCTTGCTCTCTGTATCTGGCCTGGTTGGATGCATTGCCTGCGTCTATTATATATGTAGTCCAAGAGCCATATATTTGGTGGAATTTGCCTGCTATAAGCCTTCTGATGAGTTCAGGGTTACCAGAGACTATTTCATGTCTCATTCTAGAGATTCAGGGCTTTTTGATGATAACAGCCTGGAGTTCCAGAGGAAGATTCTTGAGAGATCTGGCATAGGTGAGCACTCATACTTTCCAGGAGCCATTTTGGCTTCTCCACCTAGGCTAACCATGAAAGAAGCCCGTGCAGAAGCAGAGATGGTGATGTTTGGTGCCTTGGATGAACTGTTTGAGAAAAGCAGAGTGAGGCCCAAGGATATTGGGATTCTTGTGGTGAACTGCAGCTTGTTTAATCCAACTCCATCTCTGTCTGCCATGATTATCAATCACTACAAGATGAGAGGCAATATTATGAGCTTCTTCAACGAGTCACTAAGTTGGCAGGCATAAAGGTTTCTGTTGGAATTATCACACCTTACAAGCTACAGCTGAAATGTTTGCACCGAGAGTTTGATGTTGTCCCCAATCTGATGAAGGAAAAGGTTTATATATATATCATTACGGTAGATGCCATGCTTTTGCTCCAAAGTGGTAAAAGGGCTGCCTCTGCAGCCTTTAGACATGAAAGCATAAGCAGAAGTGAAGATTGCTTCTCTTCTGAAATCTGTACTTCTGAATCTGATGTTGTAACCCACTGTTTTCACTTTCTGTGGGCGGGGGTGTTGTGCCATATTATCTTGATAGTATTGCAATGGGTGCCTTTGGGGCTGGAGAGGGGTGTGTTTGTGTCTACTTCTGCAGGCTCTGTATAGTATGGATATGTTGAAATGGCTTTATAAACTTACAAGCAAATGCAAAGAGCAGGTGTAAAGCCAAACTCCACAACCTTTGATAGCATCTCCACGCCTATACCAAAGTGGGATTGTTTGAGCAGGGCATGGACGTTCTCCAATGCTTTTGAAAAAGAGATTTTTGTTGCTTGTTGTATCTGCTAGTGTCCTGGGCGCATAACTGTCTTAAGACGGATTTTTACTCCTGATCTGGATGCTCAACGAAGTGTTCGGATGGTTTGGGCAAAACTTGAAAGAAACGTGGTCTTTTGGACAGCAATGATTGTTGGTTGTGGACAAATTGGGTGGGTTGAGACACCTTGGAAACTTGGAAAATAATGGAGAGGGTACAAGGCTGTGTCAAATGCTTTGTTTGCTGGGCGTTGGTAGATACTTATGCAAAGTGGAAGCAAGCATAAGACACCCAAACTGTTTGACAAAAATCCTCCTCAATTGCATGGTCTCGCGGATCGTGAATGTGGACCACTTAGAACTGGTGCACCCGGATTCCAGTACCTACAGTTCTTATGCTGACCCGTGCGGAGTCTGTACGACCTGTTGAAGCTGGAGAAACAGGCAAGATATTTCTACACTTTTCTACTGCTATTATATTTACAATTATTGCGAAATTGAACCACTTTTTCCTTGCATTGATATGTCAGTTGGATGTCATGATGGGAGATTTCCCCTTTCTGCTTGTTTCTTCTTGTTTTAGCTTTTATCGTTGACAGTATGTTGGTCGAAAGGATGCGTGTGCCCTCTCCTCTGAATGTTATGTTTCTCTTACTCGAATGATAGACCTTCGTCTGTTTGTTTATGTATTAATTCTTCTCTGAAATTGAGTTGCAAGTTATTATGTTGATCAAACTAGTATTTTCGATATCATGGAAGTAAGTTTACGATAACTATGAAACCCCTCCCTAGCACCCAAGTTGTCTTTGACGTTTTTTGCTAGCTCCTTCGCAAGTCCCTTTGATAACCTTTTGGCATCAAGAAAGGAAGGTTGTAGGATTAGTGTGATCAATGCTTGGGCTAGCCAGCTTAGAGTTTTGGTATTAACACTTGTAGAAGGAAAAGGTTTGTGTGCAATGTGTTTTCCATATCGCGTGTTTAGACTCTTATATTATCTTTCATCTTGTTTCTAGGCTTTTAAGGCCATCCTCAGGAAGTACCTTGACCATCCCTGGAAACTTGAACCATAACTAGCCTTTCGGATCAACTAAGCTCGAGGTTTCTTTGTGCGAATCCAGTACCTCGTTGACACTGGAATAGTTTTGGTCTAATCCCCCTCTCGGAATTATTGTTGATGGCGCTCTTCTATTTTTCCTAACTTGCATTATTTCTCCTTTGTAATGTTAACGCTATTAATTAATATCGGCCGGTCTTTATGCACGTAATTACCTTGATATTTTGTGAGGGAAATTTCCTTAAATGTGATTAATCTTCTTCAAAAAAAAAAAACTCATCTTTCATTTGATAGTCTTATGGATTCATAGCGAAAGGTTTTGTTTTGATAATGTCACTTAGAAATTATGTTTGTATCCATGTGTGACGGTTGACTGTGTTTCCAAGGTTTGCCTTAAAATATTGTTGTTTTGGGAAATAGGTAATTTAGTTTAAATTAACCAAACATTAGAATTGTTGTAGAGGTTTGCAAATCTTTAGTGTTATAAAATTTGTTGATGACATTATTGTATACTCTGGTGTGACGGAACTCCCTTCTTCTCTCGCGTGTTTGCTACTAGCCTGTAAGACTTTGACCCTTCTTGGATGATTGGAAAATCTTTGTAGTTAATGGTCAAAACTAATATACTTTGCTTTCGCCTCGAAACTTATGTTGTGTGTATACTTTAATTGATTTCCGGTTTGAAACTCAATTATACATGGCTTTTTGTGTTAATTTCTGAAACCCGTGGTTCCCCTTTCTTGGGCCGATCAACTCTTGTTCTTTTAGAAATATATTATTTTAGTCTATGCGTTTGGTACCTTTGATAAATTTCTAGATGGTTGGTGTATATATCAAATCTTAATCTTGTAATTATTGTTTAATTACTTACTTGATGGGAATTCTGTTTTTGCTAGATTATTTGTTTTCTCCTTATAGGGCCAAGGGCCATTCTCTTACGATTGCTATACTTTCGTTGCTTTTACTCCTAACTGAAGTACAAGGTCTTCTCCTTCTTTGATTGGCATGATGAAGACTTTATTATAACTTGATGTGTTGATAGTGTTTAGAGGTTTGAACCAATTCTTGTAATAAAGTGCTTCCTTTTCGTGGTATTGTTAGATAATAGTTATGGTGGTTTTGTGTAGCCTTATCTTGCTCAGTTCTCGTGAACTGACTCTTGTAGAAAATTTGCTGCAGATGGATTTTGCGTGTAGATGAGGGATAGATTTGTAGACTTTTGTCATCAACCTCAGTTGAGAAGATCCTTTGCTCGAAACCTTTTTATGTTGTTCAACTATTGTTAACGTCCAGTGGAAAGTTTAAAAGAGGATTAATGTCTTAGTATAAAGTATTGTGGACTTTGTCATCTGAACTTTGGAAACCTTGTATTGTTTGACCATCATTGAAATTATAAGAAAATTTGGTTATTGTTGTTGAGTGACTTTGTTGGAGTATCAGTATTTTAAGAATTGATGTAATCTTGTTTTGTTCTTGTAAATGAGTGTTGCTACAACCTTGCCTTGAGAATAAATTTTGAGTTAAACCTTGACATGACTTAGTAATAAAGTGTCATAAGTAAACTAACATGGGATTGTTTAATACTTCTGGAAGTTAAATTAAAAGTTGTATTCAAATAAAGTAACGTAGGGGTCACCAACTTGAGAGCAAGAAATTCTTTAAGTAAACAAGGGCAAGAATATCATTGTAGGTAAACTTTATAACATGATAACCCTAGCTCCTCTAGTGAACATTATTCCTTTTACGGTGAAATTTGTAAAATGACCCTAAGGTGAAATGAACTGTTAGTTGTTTGAAGATGATAAGATTTAATAAGCCAGAGAAAACAAATTGGAGACCTCACCATCTTTCTCACCGCCATTTGGAAAGTAAATTTTTACTCCTTGTTAATACTTTTAGCGAAGCCTAAGTAAAGTTGTTGATAATTCTGGTTAAGAGCCCTAGCTTCAATTAAATACTGGCAATAACTAATGAGGTCCTAAAGATGTTTCATCTCGACCTTCTCCCTCTAACCCTTTTCCAAGGCACCTTGTATCTCTTCTCTTAAGTGTGTTGAACTTAAAACCATGTTGTCTTGTGGGCAAGAACGAATCTTAGTAGCGTTAGTGGTGAGCAGATGGCCTTGTGGAATTTAAATACTCCTTTTTCTTGATAAACGAATTAAGCAAATAAATGTCATAATAGAGAAGATTTAAAGATAATTACTCAGTGTCAAAGGAATAAACTTGGCTTGGTAAGTTGAATTATATGAATCATATCTTGAGCCTCCTTGAAAACGTAAGCTAAGAATTGCAAGATGTCCTTTTAAAATAAATAACCCTCAAGAATATCTCATTGTGGTTGGCCCTAACTATAAGTGTGTTCTGTGATTGGACTTCTATGTTGTCTTGTCAAAAGAAAAAAAAATGTATTGTCCTTGATAGGTGTGAACGTTTCCGTGCTGCCTTTATGGCCATCCTTGTATCAAGTTGTTCACAGTGTTAGTTGTATCCTTGGTGACGACATGTTGCGTCATGTTATGTGTCAAGCAAGTCAAAAAAAAAAGTTATCCTGTATTTCACTGTGTTGTTCGTATGTGTAATTTTTGGGTTGTTACACTTTTATCAGAGCAAGGTTCATGCTCTAAAAGAACCTGGGCCGGAAATTTGTATGGCCTTCCATCCCATAGGTAGATGGTTGGCATGGAGTTTTAAAGGTGATGATGACAAGTTTGATTGTTGGAAGAGTAAATTTGGCCTCTAATGGATTAAATTGTCGAGTTAATGTGGGGTATTGTGAACGCTACACTGTGAAAACTCAAATGCGTGTTTGTGATCAATGTTGAAAATCCAAAGTAAATGGGAGTATTCCTAATAAATGAACTCTCTTAGGATTCTTTTAATTCACGAGGAATTGCATTCAAATTAACTTGATTAACCCAAATGACCCATGGCTAACAAAGGGGTAAACTATTGTCCATAGAATATGTATCAATGTAATAACAGATTGATGTTAAGTAAAATGACTTATGATGTTTTTACCATGTTTTGAAGGGAAATGTTGTACCAACCTTGTTAACACATGGATCCCTTGAGATGTACAATTATTTCATTTACCATGTATGACTGTCTAACAAATATGTAACAATTACTTGTTGCCATGGTTTAGCTGGATTCTTCTCGAATTCCGATGTGGTTGGTCTCACTTTGCAAATATTGTTGTGAATATAATATACCTGCAGACACAGAAATCTAGGCCTGTTGGCCGCATTAATGATTCATGCCAAATATACAATATAATCTAAAATAAACGACACCCGATTTACTATCATCTATGCAAGTACGATATGACTAACACTTCCTAGCACATTTCTATTCCACATATCATTTATATCACGCTAACGATCATCACATTAGTCCAATTTATCAAGTTCTACTCAATATGATTAAACATATCACATGTCATAATTAAGTTAAATAACCCTATGCCCTCCACTGCCACCTTGGCCGACCAGGTAGGTCTTTTCAAAGGCCATTTGGTCCACCCAACCACCCAAGGCAAAAAAGACTGTCACATTTTTTCTTCCTTGGTGGCGTGAGAAAGGATGGGAGTCGGTGGAGGACTGTTTTCTTCACCTAGATCTTTGTTTTGATCCTTTCATTCAATGCAACTTGGGCGCAGTCTGAATTGACGTGATGCTAGTGAGATAGGCGTGTTACCTCCACCTTCTTGAGTGGCTGCATGGTGTGTTCTTTACCCTGTGTTCTTTCTGTGCTGTGAAAAGGACAGAGGAGTTTCCTTTTGGTGTTAGCACAAGTATAGCGGCATGGAGATCTGGTGTTTACAGGAAGGTTTGTTGCTGTTCAGTGGTGTGAAGCTTGAGTTGGAGAGCAGACAAGGCGACAGGGTAAACTATGCCATGGCTGTGTTCAGCATGTCAAAGATCTAGCTTGGCATTTCACGCTTCCCCATGGGATCTGGTTTGATCTTCAACTATGGTCCTGCTCCTTCCTTCCCTGTTCAGTTCCCAGTGGAGCAAATAATGATTGGTCTCTACAAGTGGCTATTATGAAGCTTCCAACTAGTGAAGTAGACGTGTTACCTCCACTTTCGAGTTGGGTGCAAAGGTTGTTACTGAGACTCGGGGATCCACTATCTTTTGCAGTAACCTGCAAGAGGATTTTGCCAGGCACAGGCATCATATACAGAATAGTCAGAAGCACATTTTGAGCGCTTCCATGCAGTGGTCCTTCTTGTCCAACTATGTTGTTATCTGTTCTGTATCGAATGCATCCTCAAATTCGGGATTCTCCTTCAAGATATTTTTATCAAATCGATTAAGTGACAGTGAGAGTGTTACCAGGAGACCTGATGAAATTTATTGCTAAGATTCTCTACTGAGACCTTACTTGTTTTACAATGTAACTCATGGAAGAGAGAGATCTCATTGTAGGCGAAATCTGTTTCTTTCAGAAATTCATGAAGCACAAGCTTTTAATTTTATGATTTCTTGGAGTCACTGTGTTGGCAAGGCATAAAGGTTTCTTGAGATGGAGCAGCTTTGCAATGCATCTGGACTGACATGAGTAGTTCAAGTTGGATTTGGAATGTTGTCCTATGATTTGAAAAATGGTATTTGAAGTGAGATCGCATCTTTCAAAGGGTGCTATTTTTTTAATGATGCTTGTAGATCTGCAAATGGGTGACACTTTCACGAGAAATTTGACTCAAATGCAAAAAGTGATGTATTTTGGAGTCTTGATTTTGTTGATAGGTCTGCCAGTGAAAAGTTGAGGATAATGAGTCTAAACTGTTTTATGGATAGTTGAAATGGCTTTATAAAGAATTCTTCTAGCAAAAGGAGAAAGAGCATATTGATAATAAAGCCAAACTCCAAAACCTAGTATAAGATAGCATCTCCAGTGCCTATAAAGGGTGGGAGTGTCTTTAGAATGAGTGGGCATGGACGTTCTTGGATGTCTGCTTTGGGGCTAAGAATTTTTTTCAAATGTGGTGTATCTGCTATGTCCTCACATAACTGTTTCAAGATGGATTTATAACTCCTTGATCTAGATGCTCAACAAAGTGTTGAATGCATTCATTGGCAGAACTTGAACTATCAAATGTGTCTAATGAGTCATTTGGACACTAGTGATTAATGGTTGTGGAGCATTTTTTGGTTTGAGACACCTTGGAAACTTGGAAAATAATGGATGAAGTTGAAGGAAATGTCAAATGCTTTGTTTGACCTGCATTGGTAGAACATATGCATAGTGGAAGCAAGCATAAGATTGACAAAATTTATTTGAGTGAAATATGGCCAAAGGACAGTCAAGGATTGCATGATATGTTTTGGAATGGGTTTGTTGAGGAGGCATAGGAAGTTGAAACAAATTGAGTAACTTGGGTAAATCCATCTCCTACAACCTTTGCTTGCCAACATCCTTGCTAGGTTCTTCTCTGAAAATATCTCCTCCAGCCTTGTGTAGATCACTTGTATTTGTGGTAGCACGTATAGGGTATGTGAGTTGGTTGTCGAATCCCACAAGAAGTAAAAGCTCAAGGAAAGCAATAGTTGAGCACAAGTGCATGGAGTCACTTCGAATACAACAATGCTCGTGAACTGTTTGACAAAAATCCTCTTCAATTGCATGGTCTCGCGGATCGTGAATGTGGACCGCTTAGAACTGGTGCACCCGGATTCCAGTACCTACAGTTCTTAGGCTGACCCGTGTGGATTCTGTATGACCTGTTGAAGCTGGAGAAACAGGCAAGATATTTCTACACTTTTCTATTGTTATTTTATTTCAAATTATTGTGAAATCGAACCACTTTTCGTTGCATTGATTTGTCAGTTGGATGTCATGATGGGAGATTTCCCCTTTCTGCTTGTTTCTTCTTGTTTTAGCTTTTATCGTTGACAGTATGTTGGTCGAAAGGATGCGTGTGCCCTCTCCTCTGAATGTTATGTTTCTCTTACTCGAATGATAGACCTTCGTCTGTTTGTTTATGTATTAATTCTTCTCTGCGATTGAGTTGCAAGTTATTATGTTGATCAACTAGTATTTTCGATATTATGGAAGTAAGTTACGATAACTATGAAGCTCCTCCCTAGCACCCAAGTTGTCTTTTGACGTTTTTTGTTAGCCCCTTCGCAAGTCCCTTTGATAACCTTTTGGCATCGAGAAAGAAAGGTTGTAGGATTGTGTGAGCAATGCGTGGGCTAGCCAGCTTAGAGTTTTGGTATTAAAACTGGTAGAATGAAAAGGTTTGTGTGCAATGTGTTTTTCCGTCTCGCGTGTTTAGACTCTTATACTATCTTTCATCTTGTTTCTAGGCTTTTAAGGCCATCCTCAAGAAGTACCTTGACCATCCCTATCAACTTGAACCATAACTAGCTTTTCGGATCAACTAAGCTGGAGGTTTCATTGTGCGAATCCAGTACCTCGTTGACACTAGAATAGTTTGGTCTAATCCCCCTCTCAGAATTATTGCTGATGGCGCTCTTCTATTTTTCCTAACTTGCATTATTTTCTCCCTTGTAATGTTAACGCTATTAATTAATATTGGTCGGTTTTTATGCACGTAATTACCGTAATAGTTTGTGATGGAAATTTCCTTAAATGTGATTAATCTTCGGGAAAAACTCAGCTTTCATTTGATAATCTTATGGATTCATAGCGGAAGGTTTTGTTTTGATAATGTCACTTAGAAATTATGTTTGTATCTATTTGTGTGACGGTTGACTGTGTTACCAAGGGTTGCCTTAAAATATGGTTGTTTTGGGATATGGGTAATTTATTTTAAATTAACCAAACATTAGTATTGTAGTGGAGGTTTGCAAATCTTTAGTGTTATAAAAATTTGTTGATGACATTATTGTATACTCTTGTTGGACGGAACCCCCTTCTTCTCTCGCGTGTTTGCTACTAGCCTGTAAGACTTTGACCCTTCTTGGATGATTGGAAAATCTTTGTAGTTAATGGTCAAAACTAGTATACTTTGCCTTCGCTTCGAAACTTATGTTGTGTGTATACTCTATTTGATTTCCGGTTTGAAACTCAATTATACATGGCTTTTTGTGTTAATTTTTGAAACCCGTGGTTCCCCTTTCTTGGGCCGATCAACTCTTGTTCTTTTAGAAATATATTAATTTAGTCTATGCGTTTGGTACCTTTGATAAATTTCTAGATGGTTGGTGTATATATCAAATCTTAATCTTGTAAGTATTGTTTAATTACTTACTTGATGGGAATTCTGTTTTTTGTTAGATTGTTTATTTTCTCCTTATAGGGCCAAGGGCCATTCTCTTACGATTGCTATACTTTCGTTGCTTTTACTCCTAACTGAAGTACAAGGTCTTCTCCTTCTTTGATTGGCATGATGAAGACTTTATTATAACTTGATGTGTTGATAGTGTTTAGAGGTTTGAACCAATTCTTGTAATAAAGTGCTTCCTTTTCGTGGTATTGTTAGATAATAGTTATGGTGGTTTTGTGTAGCCTTATCTTGCTCAGTTCTCGTGAACTGACTCTTGTAGAAAATTTGCTGCAGATGGATTTTGCGTGTAGATGAGGGATAGATTTGTAGACTTTTGTCATCAACCTCAGTTGAGAAGATCCTTTGCTCGAAACCTTTTTATGTTGTTCAACTATTGTTAACGTCCAGTGGAAAGTTTAAAAGAGGATTAATGTCTTAGTATAAAGTATTGTGGACTTTGTCATCTGAACTTTGGAAACCTTGTATTGTTTGACCATCATTGAAATTATAAGAAAATTTGGTTATTGTTGTTGAGTGACTTTGTTGGAGTATCAGTATTTTAAGAATTGATGTAATCTTGTTTTGTTCTTGTAAATGAGTGTTGCTACAACCTTGCCTTGAGAATAAATTTTGAGTTAAACCTTGACATGACTTAGTAATAAAGTGTCATAAGTAAACTAACATGGGATTGTTTAATACTTCTGGAAGTTAAATTAAAAGTTGTATTCAAATAAAGTAACGTAGGGGTCACCAACTTGAGAGCAAGAAATTCTTTAAGTAATCAAGGGCAAGACTATCATTGCAAGTAAACTTTATAACATGATAACCCTAGCTCCTCTAGTGAACATTATTCCTTTTATGGTGAAATTTGTAAAATGACCCTAAGGTGAAATGAACTGTTAGTTGTTTGAAGATGATAAGATTTAATAAGCCAGAGAAAACAAATTGGAGACCTCACCATCTTTCTCACCGCCATTTGGAAAGTAAATTTTTACTCCTTGTTAATACTTTTAGCGAAGCCTAAGTAAAGTTGTTGATAATTCTGGTTAAGAGCCCTAGCTTCAATTAAATACTGGCAATAACTAATGAGGTCCTAAAGATGTTTCATCTCGACCTTCTCCCTCTAACCCTTTTTCAAGGCACCTTGTATCTCTTCTCTTAAGTGTGTTGAACTTAAAACCATGTTGTCTTGTGGGCAAGAACGAATCTTAGTAGCGTTAGTGGTGAGCAGATGGCCTTGTGGAATTTAAATACTCCTTTTTCTTGATAAACGAATTAAGCAAATAAATGTCATAATAGAGAAGATTTAAAGATAATTACTCAGTGTCAAAGGAATAAACTTAGCTTGGTAAGATGAATTGTACGAATCATATCTTGAGCCTCCTTGAAAACGTAAGCTAAGAATTGCAAGATGTCCTTTTAAAATAAATAACCCTCAAGAATATCTCATTGTGGTTGGCCCTAACTGTAAGTGTGTTCTGTGATTGGACTTCTATGTTGTCTTGTCAAAAAGAAAAGTAAATTGTCCTTGATAGGTGTGAACGTTTCCGTGCCGCCTTTATGGCCATCCTTGTATCAAGTTGTTCACAGTGTTAGTTGTATCCTTGGTGACGACATGTTGCGTCATGTTATGTGTCAAGCAAGTCAAAAAAAAAAGTTATCCTGTATTTCACTGTGTTGTTCGTGTGTGGATTTTTTTTGGGTCGTTACACTTGGTATCAGAGCATAGGTTCATGCTCTCGAACCTATGGGCCGGATTGGTGTTGTATGATGATGTTACATGGTGGTGGTGGTGTTACATGATGATACTGCATGATGATGATGATGTTGCATGATGGTGGTAGATATTGGAAGAGTAATGTACTTTAAGCGTGATGTGATTATTGTCGTAATTGTGATATTGTGAACGCACGTGAGGTGTATGTCACCTTGTGCGTGTTTGTGATCATGTTGATATGTTGGGGATGGGAGTATTCTCTCTCCTTCTTGTGGATTCTATGAAGAGTTCACGTGTGAATTACTGTTTGTGATGTGTGAAAAGAATTATAATGTGGATGACATAGTGTTGGAGCATTGTGACATATTGTGATATGTAGGTGTATCAATGTGTTGTATGACTAGATTGATGTTAAAAGAAATGAGTTGTATCATGATGTTTTTACCATGTTTTGAAGAAATGTGTGTACCACCTTGTTATGTAGCAATGGATGTTATGTTGTGATGTACTATGTTCATCGTATGTATGATTTGTGCAAATATGTAATGCTTCATGTTGTGATTTGGGGTCATACGGTGAGTGTATGAACCCTATCGTATGGTGATTGCACTTTGGGTGCAGAATGTGGTAAAGTGATGTGTTACACTCAGTGAATGTATGATCGTGATCTACCCTGTATATGTACCATATGTAAGACGTTATGGTAGTTATGTGTGTGCCACCCTTTATGTTAGTGATGTTGTTGTATGTTATGTTGTGAACCTTACGCTAACCGACCCTGAGGGTAATCGGTAGAAGTGTATGTTGAGAGTGAGGAATGGTGTACCATGGGTCAATAACTCGAGCCGAAACTCGGTTTAGTAGATAACATGTGATTCTTTCCTCTCTCCCTATGTGGTTGTATGTATGCAACCTAAGTGCAACTATGACTATGTTTAGCCTTGTCGAAGTGGTGGCGGGATGATTCAGATGGAGGTGATGACAGTTGTATTATTGATATGTATTTTACGAGCTGAGGCTCGATGTTCCGAGTGCTAGCAACTCGTTGAGTACCCCTTTGGTGGCTAGATAAGGCCACACAGTTATCGTAATGTGACATTATTATAAGTTGATTTTATTCGTAAATTGAGCTTTTTACTTTATTTTGTAAGGACCAGCAGCTTTTCTTGATTGCCATGCTTTACAATTTTGGGCATTTCCTTGGTTTGTGGCACTAACATGGGGATTTTGATACTAACTATGGCTATTTGGCCATTTATTTTGCTTGATTTTGGGTCTTCTTTTAAATTTGGAATTTTTACCGCCTTGCCCAAGGCTTGTACTTTGCCACTTGGCACTTTGATTGGATTGTTGTGCTGGTTCTATTGTCGTGATGTGTGGAATAGGGTCATGGGATGCACCATGGAATGGTTGGACCTATGGACCCGCTTCGTTGTATGGGGGTACGCCCCAAGGAGTTACAGATAACTAGCGGGTTGTTGAACCACGCGTTATTATGTCACTTGGGTTAGGAGTGTTCGAACTCTATGTGTCTTGGACCATAGGGTCAACCGGCCTCCTTTTGAGGGAGGGAGGCATAAGAGTTTGAGGGAGGCATAAGAGACTTGAGGGAGGCATAAGAGTTTGAGGGAGGCATATGATATTTGTCTGTATGGTTGATGTTTCAGGATATATGTTGAGTTATTGTGATGTTTGGTAGTGGTCTTTTGATGTATGTGTTACTCATGTCAGATGGATATGTGTTGTGATGTTGTGTTGTATGTCATTGATTGCCCTTGTGGACACTATGTACCTGTAGCATGGTTTGGTGTTATGTGAAAATTTTTCATTGATGCAAATTGAGGAAATGTCTGGTGGATTGTAGTACTCTTTTGTTTGAGTATTTTGTATGTCAGTCATTGATGTGTGACGAGTACTATGTTATGTGGACTGTGCCTATTCCATTCCGTATTTGAGTAACCTTTTGTGGTGTAATACAATCTTGAAGTATATACTTGTGTGCTTGTGAATCTGTAGTGTCTTGTGAACCTGATAGGGTGTTGTGTTAGCAGTTCATGTTGGGCATCCACAATAAGGAATAAACCAAAACTCTTTAATGATGAAATTTTAAAAGAAATTAAACTAAGAATAATGATAATGGAAAGAGACTAATGAAATGATGAACAAGAAAGAACTGCCAATCTTCACAGAACCTTGAAAGTTAAAATTTCTACCAAATGTTCCTAAGGCTACCCTGTGGCCGTGCTTTAATCAACTAAAATTTTAAACCATAGGGTGTACTTTCTCCTTTACCTATTCTTGGTTGCGAACCATTTCTTTTCCGTTGTGTTATGTCGCATCGAGGACGATGCTTTCTTAAGGGGAGGAGAATGTAATGCCCCGTTCGGCATCGACTCCCATTTCTCCACCTGCCCTCCACTGCCACCTTGGCCTTGTTGCACTCCCAACCACCCAACCTACCCTACCTTATGACTGTAATGACTTCCTTGTTCTGGTTGATTTTTTTTGTCCTTGCGTGAGAAAGATGGAGTCGGTGGAGGCCTATTTTTTCTTCACCTAGATCTTTGTTTTGATCCTTTCATTCAATGCGTTTGGGCGCAGTCTGAATTGACATGATAGCTAGTGAGTAGGCAGTTGAACCTTCTTGAGTGGATCTGCGGTGGTGTGTTCTATTACTTTGTGTTCTTTATGATACAGTGAAAAAAATGGACAGAGGAGTTTTTTGTTGCACAAGTATAGAGGCATGGAGATTTCTGTTTACAGGAAGGTTTGCGGTTAGTTGCTAGATCAGTGGTTGAGCTTGCTTGGAGAGCAGAGAGTTGTGGCAGTGAGAGGGTCTGAGTTTGTGAGGCGTTTTTTCAGCCTTCCAATGATCTCAGTTCCAACTCACTTCGTCCTCATGGGATCTGGTTTTGCAGCCTCCTGGATCCCTTCCTATGCTTTATCAAAATCGTTCAGTGAAAAGAGTATAGTGGAGCGTTGTAATGAGGTTGAAACGGTGGCTAGATGAAGACTTGAAGGACGTGTTGTTCCTCCTCTTTGGAACTCATGGAAGGTTGGATAGTGAAGTAAATATGGTCAGTTTTCCTCTTTCAAATATTCTGTTTGCAGTTTGCCTCTTGTCAGGGAATTTCCTCAGTAGTCCTGCAACAGTTGGCAGGCATTTTAGCCAGGCGTGGATCCTGTCTCATTACAGAATGTAGAAGCCTTTTGAGCGCTTCCAACAAGCAGGTTGTCCAACTATGTTGTTTTCTGTTCAGTATCGAATGCATCCTCAAATTCGGGTTTCTCCTTCAAGATATTTTGAACATCAAAATTGATATTTGTGACAGTGAGAGTGTTACCAGGAGACCTGATGAAATTTATTGCAAAGATTCTCTATTGAGACCTTACTTGTTTTACGATGTAACTCATGGAAGAGGCCTCATAGGCGCGGATCTGTTTCATATCAGAATATTCATGACTGCGCAAACTTTCCACAATTTGCTTTGCAATTATGAGCTTCTTCAGCGAGATCACCAATGTTGGAGGCATAAAGTTTTGGTTGGAATTATCACACCTTACAAGCTGCAGCTGACAGCTATTGTCTGAAAAGGATGTTTGGACACCGAGATTTTATTGCTCTGAAATTATTCCAGAAATGATGGATCTGTTAAGGTAGATTCATTTGCAAGTACATTGTTGTAGAATCCTTTCATACAGCCCATGGAGTGCTTGTCAGTTTCAAGATGGGGTCTTTCAGACTTCATAATTTGAGCCTTTGTGATGTATGGAAGATGTTAAAGATAATGTTGAAATGGGAGATGCTGAGTCTAGGGACTGTTGTATGGATTCTATGTTGAAATGGCTTTATAAACTTACTGCAAATGCAAAGGCAGGTGTAAAGCCAAACTCCACAACCTTTGATAGCATCTCCACGCCTATACAAAGGGGAGTGTTTGAACAGGGCAAGGACGTTCTCCAATGCATTTGAAAAAAAGATTTTTGTTGCTTGTTGTATCCACTGCTAGTGTCCTGGGCGCATAACTGTCTTAAGATGGATTTATACTCCTGATCTGGATGCTCAACAAAGTTTTCGGATGGTTTGGCAAAACTTGAAATAAATGTGGTCTTTTGGACAGCAATGATTGTTGGTTGTGGACAAATTTGGGTTGAGACACCTTGGAAACTTGGAAAATAATGGAGAAGGGACAAGGCTGTGTCAGGAATGCTTTGTTTGCCGGTGCGTTGGAACCAGATACATATGCAAAGGTGAAGCAAGCATAAGACACCCAAATATTTGAAGGAAGTGAAAATGCCTGAGTGAAATAATGAGCCAAAGGACAATAAGGATTGCATGATAGTTTTGGAATGGGTTTGTTGAGGAGGCATAGGAAGTTGAAACAAATCTGAGTAACTTGGGTAAATCCATCTCCTACAGGACCAAAAAATTGCAATGACATCCTTGCTGAGGTTCTTCTCTGTATCTCCTCCAGCCTTGTGTAGATCACTTGTGTTTGTGGTAGCACGTATAGGGTATGTGAGTTGGTTGTCGAATCCCACAAGAAGTAAAAGCTCAAGGAAAGCAATAGTTGAGCACAAGTGCATGGAGTCACTTCGAATACAACAATGCTCGTGAACTGTTTGACAAAAATCCTCTTCAATTGCATGGTCTCGCGGATCGTGAATGTGGACCGCTTAGAACTGGTGCACCCGGATTCCAGTACCTACAGTTCTTATGCTGACCCGTGCGGAGTCTGTACGACCTGTTGAAGCTGGAGAAACAGGCAAGATATTTCTACACTTTTCTACTGTTATTTTATTTAAAATTATTGTGAAATCGAACCGCTTTTTCCTTGCATTGAGTTGTCAGTTGGATGTCATGATGGGAGATTTCCCCTTTCTGCTTGTTTCTTCTTGTTTTAGCTTTTATCGTTGACAGTATGTGGGTCGAAAGGATGCGTGTGCCCTCTCCTCTGAATGTTATGTTTCTCTTACTCGAATGATAGACCTTCGTCTGTTTGTTTATGTATTAATTCTTCTCTGCGATTGAGTTGCAAGTTATTATGTTGATCAACTAGTATTTTCGATATTATGGAAATAAGTTTACGACAACCATGAAGCTCCTACCTAGCACCCAAGTTTTTCTTTTGACGTTTTTTGTTAGCTCCTTCGCAAGTCCCTTTGATAACCTTTTGGCATCGAGAAAGAAAGGTTGTAGGATTGTGTGAGCAATACGTGGGCTAGCCAGCTTAGAGTTTTGGTATTAAAACTGGTAGAATGAAAAGGTTTGTGTGCAATGTGTTTTTCCGTCTCACGTGTTTAGACTCTTATACTATCTTTCATCTTGTTTCTAGGCTTTTAAGGCCATCCTCAAGAAGTACCTTGACCATCCCTATCAACTTGAACCATAACTAGCTTTTCGGATCAACTAAGCTGGAGGTTTCATTGTGCGAATCCAGTACCTCGTTGACACTAGAATAGTTTGGTCTAATCCCCCTCTCAGAATTATTGCTGATGGCGCTCTTCTATTTTTCCTAACTTGCATTATTTTCTCCCTTGTAATGTTAACGCTATTAATTAATATTGGTCGGTTTTTATGCACGTAATTACCGTAATAGTTTGTGATGGAAATTTCCTTAAATGTGATTAATCTTCGGGAAAAACTCAGCTTTCATTTGATAATCTTATGGATTCATAGCGGAAGGTTTTGTTTTGATAATGTCACTTAGAAATTATGTTTGTATCTATTTGTGCGACGGTTGACTGTGTTACCAAGGGTTGCCTTAAAATATGGTTGTTTTGGGATATGGGTAATTTATTTTAAATTAACCAAACATTAGTATTGTAGTGGAGGTTTGCAAATCTTTAGTGTTATAAAAATTTGTTGATGACATTATTGTATACTCTTGTTGGACGGAACCCCCTTCTTCTCTCGCGTGTTTGCTACTAGCCTGTAAGACTTTGACCCTTCTTGGATGATTGGAAAATCTTTGTAGTTAATGGTCAAAACTAATATACTTTGCTTTCGCCTCGAAACTTATGTTGTGTGTATACTTTATTTGATTTCCGGTTTGAAAATCAATTATACATGGCTTTTTGTGTTAATTTTTGAAACCCGTGGTTCCCCTTTCTTGGGCCGATCAACTCTTGTTCTTTTAGAAATATATTAATTTAGTCTATGCGTTTGGTACCTTTGATAAATTTCTAGATGGTTGGTGTATATATCAAATCTTAATCTTGTAATTATTGTTTAATTACTTACTTGATGGGAATTCTGTTTTTTGCTAGATTATTTGTTTTCTCCTTATAGGGCCAAGGGCCATTCTCTTACGATTGCTATACTTTCGTTGCTTTTACTCCTAACTGAAGTACAAGGTCTTCTCCTTCTTTGATTGGCATGATGAAGACTTTATTATAACTTGATGTGTTGATAGTGTTTAGAGGTTTGAACCAATTCTTGTAATAAAGTGCTTCCTTTTCGTGGTATTGTTAGATAATAGTTATGGTGGTTTTGTGTAGCCTTATCTTGCTCAGTTCTCGTGAACTGACTCTTGTAGAAAATTTGCTGCAGATGGATTTTGCGTGTAGATGAGGGATAGATTTGTAGACTTTTGTCATCAACCTCAGTTGAGAAGATCCTTTGCTCGAAACCTTTTTATGTTGTTCAACTATTGTTAACGTCCAGTGGAAAGTTTAAAAGAGGATTAATGTCTTAGTATAAAGTATTGTGGACTTTGTCATCTGAACTTTGGAAACCTTGTATTGTTTGACCATCATTGAAATTATAAGAAAATTTGGTTATTGTTGTTGAGTGACTTTGTTGGAGTATCAGTATTTTAAGAATTGATGTAATCTTGTTTTGTTCTTGTAAATGAGTGTTGCTACAACCTTGCCTTGAGAATAAATTTTGAGTTAAACCTTGACATGACTTAGTAATAAAGTGTCATAAGTAAACTAACATGGGATTGTTTAATACTTCTGGAAGTTAAATTAAAAGTTGTATTCAAATAAAGTAACGTAGGGGTCACCAACTTGAGAGCAAGAAATTCTTTAAGTAATCAAGGGCAAGACTATCATTGCAAGTAAACTTTATAACATGATAACCCTAGCTCCTCTAGTGAACATTATTCCTTTTATGGTGAAATTTGTAAAATGACCCTAAGGTGAAATGAACTGTTAGTTGTTTGAAGATGATAAGATTTAATAAGCCAGAGAAAACAAATTGGAGACCTCACCATCTTTCTCACCGCCATTTGGAAAGTAAATTTTTACTCCTTGTTAATACTTTTAGCGAAGCCTAAGTAAAGTTGTTGATAATTCTGGTTAAGAGCCCTAGCTTCAATTAAATACTGGCAATAACTAATGAGGTCCTAAAGATGTTTCATCTCGACCTTCTCCCTCTAACCCTTTTTCCAAGGCACCTTGTATCTCTTCTCTTAAGTGTGTTGAACTTAAAACCATGTTGTCTTGTGGGCAAGAACGAATCTTAGTAGCGTTAGTGGTGAGCAGATGGCCTTGTGGAATTTAAATACTCCTTTTTCTTGATAAACGAATTAAGCAAATAAATGTCATAATAGAGAAGATTTAAAGATAATTACTCAGTGTCAAAGGAATAAACTTAGCTTGGTAAGTTGAATTGTACGAATCATATCTTGAGCCTCCTTGAAAACGTAAGCTAAGAATTGCAAGATGTCCTTTTAAAATAAATAACCCTCAAGAATATCTCATTGTGGTTGGCCCTAACTGTAAGTGTGTTCTGTGATTGGACTTCTATGTTGTCTTGTCAAAAAGAAAAGTAAATTGTCCTTGATAGGTGTGAACGTTTCCGTGCTGCCTTTATGGCCATCCTTGTATCAAGTTGTTCACAGTGTTAGTTGTATCCTTGGTGACGACATGTTGCGTCATGTTATGTGTCAAGCAAGTCAAGCCATTAAAAATAGATTTTGAGGTTGTGCATTTCTCATATGATCACGGATACAACTTATATCGTGAATTATCTCCAGAAACCTAATGTAGAGCTCAAGACCATACCCTCAAATTGTAATTTCACAGGTTGCAAACGAAGCCCTTCAAGTATTGATAACCCAAAGTGTCGTGTTGGCTTTCAATTTCGTTTTCTTCTACTTGAAGCTATCAGGTTGTTCCAAGGAACCGTGGAACACTGGAAGTTACCATTGCAGCTGGACTCCAGCAATCTGTCCACGTTTTGTTTTTAATTATTAAATCTTATCACATGAAACCCCCTTACGGATTGTTCCTTGCAATATTTCTCTATGAACATTCAAAACTTTCGACAATATCAATTACCTTTGGGAGATATTTTTTCCTTTTTCAACGTTCTGTTGGTGGTACCATGCTATCGTCAACAAACGCCATAAAAAAAGGGTTAACCTTGCAAAGTAGGCGTGGAGGACATTGGTTACAAAAAGACTGGCAACAGTAATGGTGGCAACAACTGCTAAGAAGCAAGGGTCGATGACCATAGTGTGAAGACATGGGTCACCTTGTTGTGAAAATATCAAACATTATTTGCCAATGGTCCAAGATGAAGTCTCATAACATGTCAAACTTTAGGTGCTATGTGGTTTAAGAACAATTCCATTTAAAATGCAACGTTAAAAAATTTCAATGCAATGCAGTGGTGGTTAGATCAATAGACTCGAAACATGAAACTGTGGAGCTCATATTTTTGTCAACTATATCACATGGCCTCAATCATACCTGTAACACTCTCAAGAAATTGAATCTTAAAACATTGCATTATAGTCAGTAGAGGGTCAAATGCAAAACATCCTAGCAAAGAAATGCATAACAATGGTGGAGTTCAAACATGAATCAACATCCCTGTAACGATAAAGATTCGAAAAGGTGGTCGTCATCAAAAATAAACTTCAGTACATAACAACGTATATCCATATATACACTATATATATATATATAAAGTCATTAATATTGTCAATCATTGCGACGGAAAATACTTTAAGAATTCTTCAAATGCTTTAGTGCCGAGTTAAAGGCTTTGTATTTACACTCACAGCGTCTTTCTTTAAATGGCTTTTTTAGATTTTGAAAATGATGAAAATATTGAAGCAGTTTTCTTTAGAAATGCTTATTATATATGTTAGTGTGTCCTAAATGCACTAGATGCACTTATGTACTTTCATAGAGTTCTTGAATTCAAATCAAGTTTTCTAGTCGTATTGGAGTGCAAATATGTCAATGTACACAAACTGAGTCATCGAATAATTAGAAAATCAAAGGCTCATTCACCATCATTGCCTAAAAAATACCTAAAAGTTATGCACCATTGATTAGCCCATAGAAGATTAAAGTGCCATATATAACTATAATAGTTATGGTTTTGGTGAAAACCCATAATAATAGGAATTAACAAAGTCTTTCACCGTCCGTCCCAGTTAAAAGAGAAGAGAAAAGAATCAAGGCAATTTCATAAATTCTGTTTCCTGCATACATTGTCTCAATTTAATAGATGAAATACATCAATAAGAACCTAATATAGACCAATATTCGAGAATGACATAATATTATCCCAAGAATAATACCATATTGAGTGTACGGTTGTATCTGTATTATGGGTCGATATCTACCAAAAATAGGTACCTACACACTTGACTAGCACTAGGTGGGCTGATCTTCATCGAAGATGCAATTCGGACAACATTTATATATTAACATAGATCCCTTACCGTGGATGAATTTATTGAGATACTTAGTCTTAGACCTGGATGTATATGCTTAACTCAAACGCACTTTTTGAAAACAAACAAAAGAAATCAACATATACATATGTACTAGTTCATCTCTAGCGTCAACTTTCTCTCTATATATATATATACACATGTTTCACATTGTGGAGCTTTTTATGTATAACTGGTCCAAAAACTACATGATTACAAATTCACAGTGCCATCAACATCTTAATTCACATATAGACTAGACATAACTTAAATTACTCCTATGGAAAATATGCAGTACATTATCTCTCATGCTGGATAAAATATAATTAAACTTTTCAACCTTGGAACGACAAAACTGTGTGTTGTTATGATATTGGACATTAAAAATGTTTTAAGTTCATGACAAAAAGCACCCACGGCATTGGTTCCCAAATTTTTGGGGGGAAGTGCCCATGTATCTAACTTGATCCCGCATAGTCGTATGGTTATTCTTTTGCAGGTGACATTTTAAATCTCTAGTTTCAAAGGTATACAGCTGTTCTCCATCATGCACCGCACTTAATGATGAACTTGTTTAAACCTGCAAGAGCAATACCTCCAAACGTGCATTTATACCAAATTTTCCACTTGATTAATAAAGTGAACGCTATTTGGTCCTCATCAAATAAATATCTCAACAAAATTTTCAACCAGAACTTTGGACTTTCTCAAATCTCTTAACTTTAAAAGGTTAAGGCTTCTTCTATATATCTAATTTTACTTGATCATAGGGGCAAATGCGGGGTGGTGGAGTGGCCAGGAATGATTGAGGATGGTTGAACTTGGTTTGTTACAATATTCTTTATAATATAAAGTTATGAACTAAGGAAAATAATAAAAGGGAATACATTACTCATAAATTTATATTTGAGCTGAATGTATAGATTTGAAATGTTGAGCGCAATTTTGTTTCTTTTTATAGAAGATGCGGGACATTGTATCATAACTCTCCAAAAAATAGTGTAATAAATATGTCATTAAGCCCAACTATAATTAACTTATGTTTATTAACATTATTTTTTTTACATGAAGAGAAAATACACAGGATGCAATTCTTTTGGAAGCGTTTTTTTGGTAGGCAATCTCTGATAAAGAGTTACTAACAGCAGTATATAATGGACGAGCCCAACAGCCCAGAAGAATTTCGCTGGCTCCTTCCAACCCATACGAGCAGCCAAAAGAGATCCCACAAAGTTTCCCACCACAATTTATGTGTCCATGGCTGCCCCGCAGCAGACTTTGTGCAGAGAAAATCATGGAAATTGCAGGACTTTAGTAAAGATATCGGAAGTGGAAGACATAATTGTTGCAGATGAACGGTTGAAATAATTTGGATGCACATGGAGTGCATGTGGAACGTGGATACGGATGTGCTGTATATTGAAGTGAATGAGGACACGTGTGATGTGAGTCGAGCAAGGTGGGCGCCGCATCGTACTATTTTGTTAGATATGGTTTGTAACCAGGGCTGGAATTTCAAATTATCTGTGCCTGTCAAAGCAAAATTTGTTGACGGTTTACCTCTTTTACTTGGCTGTAATTTCAAGAAATTTTTATAGATATATGTATAATCTATTCATATATATATAAATAGGTATTATTTTTTAAATAAACCCCTTTAAAAATTGACGGTTTTCAAAATTTTAAACCTGTTATTGTTTACGGTTTCTAATTTTTTTTCCCTGTAAAATACGAATTATCAACGTATCCTGGAAACAACCAAACCATCCATCATCAACATTACAACAGGTATGGTCATGCCATACTTAGAATGCTCGTTGGTACAGTGATGACATTGCACGCATATGCGTAGTGTTTTGGCAAAATATTTACCCATGTATTGTTGTTCCTAATTGCTTGAGCAAATTTCAGCCTATACCTGCTAAGGATTCAACAATGATATGTATCTACAAACAGGTTGAATTCAATATCTCATACATTATATATTCATGGCGAACTTAACAACAACATTGTGGGAAGAATTATAGGAAATCCGGCTTCTGTTATGCCCGTGACAAAATCTGTTGTTACAAAATCAATCACACCCCTTATCAACATGTTATCGACAGTATAAAAAATAGATTTTCCCTCTAACAGCCAACCAACACAAACAATTCGATGTAACCATTGTCTCAAACACGTTGCAACACAAACACAATTTCCCCCAAATAATTACAAACCACATTAACTACAAAAGTAATTAACCTATCACTCATGATATAAGATTTGCAAATGTATATGTAACGAATTTGTAGCAGAATTTGAAATGTAGAGATGAGAACCTTTTAAATGTAATGCTTCATCTATATTCCTACACTTACAAAATCAGTCACACCCCTTATAAACATCAACTAATAAAAGTAATAATTATCCCTCTAAATCAAATAACATATGTCGTTCGAGCGTTCACATTGCATTTTACACATGTGATTGCTAGAACGCTTAGTAAAACCTAAAATCTATTGTAGAAATATATTTTAGTCTACGATGCATATTATATCGAAAAAAAGTTCCCCCACATTTAAAAACCCTAAGTTGATATCTTTTTTTTTTTTATTATTATTATACGTTTGGGTTAAATTCATATCTTACCCTTTTTATATGGAATGATGTGTTTGAATTAAAGTTGGATAAGATGTTATGTGGCATCGTTAGCGCTTCAGTTTAAAAAGTTTTAAATATAACAAGTATTGAATAATAAGGCCGGTTATTGAAGCAATTTAATTTAATGAATGTTAAGTTTGAGGGTTGAATTTTCCGTCTGAAAGTTTATTATTTAGGTAACATTAATTTCTCTTTTTCGTATTCTTATAAGTATTTTTATTAGTTATTTTAATTCAGATGTGCAAAGAAAGGGATTAATGTACTCTAAATTCCTATACAAGTTATTTCTTTGGAAAGAAACGGTAATAATGTTTGATGAAAATGGTTTATAGATCGAACTGTATGGACTACATGATTTGAGAGTAAATCCTTAAGTCCACGGTATAATTTAATAATAAGGCTGATATAATAAAATAAAATAAAATATATATTGCCATTGGATGAGACATAACTATGTATTTGCCATGGTTGTGGATGACATGGTGGAAACTACATTCTGACCTAAGTTTGGATTAAAGCCCACACTTCAACGAGTACATTTATAATCTCACAAGTTACCTTGCATGGTAATAATAATAATAATAATAATAATAATAAGATAATAATAATTTTAAAATGTTTGGTTGTATTTTATAATGCGTTTGTCTTACTTTGGTTCGTGTCCCTTATATGACATTACATATTCAAAGTATTTAAATTGTTTACATATCTTTTTTATGAGAATTTTAGATCAACCATTCAATGTTTAATTTGATAATATAATGGCCAATGAGGACAACTTCCAATCATAATATTGAGTTATATTACTGCAATTGGCCATTACATGGCCCTATGAATCACTTCAGTAGCATGCTCATATCCTTGGTATCCAACATTTCCGACTACTTGAACATCAGGGGAAAGATGTAAAAGTGTTTTATATTTGGTTATTCTAGGGTCATAAATTCCTATTAATATCAAATATTTGAAAGTAAAAAATATAGCGTAAGAGTAAAAGATGAGGATACCTTTTTTGTGTACAATATACTCTAGCATATTCAAATCAAAACAAAGAAATTTGAAATGGATTGTTTCTCTTGTAACCACTATTTAATAATTGCGCACTATCCATAGTGTCCATTAAGTTTTAGACATCCAAATTAAATAAACCATAATTAGAAATTAGAAATGTGTCCAAGAAACATGGTTGGATAAGTTGCAACATAATAATATGTCATGTGCAAAAAATGCATGTAAGAGTGATACCATTCTTAGACGATATGTCATTTTTATCTTCACAACATCACATATGATAGATGAGATCCAATACTTAATCATATTCATTATTATCCATAAAATGAAACTATAGTTCACGAGTTCTTAAAAATATATAATATGTATAATTACAAATTACCAAAGATGGGCCCTACATATACCCTTAATAGGTGATTAACCGGTGAGATTTGGGTCAACTAAACCATATTGCATTCCAGACAAAATATATTGACGAACTTTGCAATCAAGATTCAGGATTCTCATCATTATGGTTTTCCATTATTTATTAGTCTTGTGTGTAGAATTTTTTATGTTTACTATAAGAAAATACCATAATCATAGGTTGGTTACTATTTTCTTAATTTTTTGAGACCATTATCCCTCCTCTTTATTGGGAATAATATGGCAAACGACTTCAATGCACATGAGGTAATGTGTATTTTAGATAGAAGGGTAAAGGGATATTTTTCAACTTGGACTGTACCCCCCTTGATCCTAGATAACAATAGAAGGCTGGAAATCTAGATTAAACCTTAAACGCAAGAAATAAAGTTCCCAGCAGTGAAATTAAACAACTAGGTAGGAGAAATGGCTTGCTTAGGCTAGGATGTTTTCTTTCTATACATTATTTTATAACCATCTGAGATGTCATCAATAGGAAGAAGGGGTTTGACTTCAAAAAATTCAATTGACCGATATGCCCCGACAGTCATTTAAAGGAAAAACTAGGAGTAACATTTTCCTTAGCTGCACTTCACTAATATAGATAGTTGAACAAATATCTTTTGGCTACATGTTGAGCATTTAAGTTTTCCTTGTTTCTCTTCAACAAAGCACCATAACATGTTAAAGTCGAGTTTCAGGAACCGAAGTCAACCAAGTCCTCAAAATTTATATTTCAAATCCTAAATCTCCATTAGCATTCAAGCGAAAAATTATCCAGGAGAGCATTTTTCAAGAGGCATGTTATGAATATCTTTAATTTACAATGTTAACATGTATGTTCTTTGAGGCATCAAGCTTGACCAAAATTTGGGCATAGGTTGTATGGGTACAATCAATGGTATAGGAGACAATGTTTAAAATACTTTCGGTAGAGCGCAACAAATAGAAGTATAGGCAAGGTTTCCATTTTGGTCAAAGTAAATTATCATGGCACCTTAAAGTTTGATGTAGAAACCATCACCTACGTTAAATTATCCGAAGAAGACATGGTTTCCTCATAGCTAGATAGACTATATTAGACAGGTTGTATTATAGTCCAATGGGATTGATGGTAAGATCAAGGAAAAAGGATAAGGGGAAAATCCCTTAAATTTTATTTGCAACATTTATATTAAAAATTACAGGTGAACTAAATTTTACATACTTAATCACAATAAAGTATTTCAATTTTGTATTTTTTATATCAAAAAATTAAGAAACTAATATAACAGCTTCTGCTTTCTACTTATCAAAACCATTGTTCCCTTTATGTAATAATGTAACCGATACTTTCCATGTCAAAACTATTTGGGTTTCATTTCCTTATTTTTCACTGCAATTTTGGGGTGAGAATTGCATACTTTCAGATGGGAATACCTTCGGTAAATGCTTGGTTATTGACACAAAGACGACCTTATATGACTATACTACATATGCTTGCATATTGGTTGATACGAATATTTCTATTGATTTTCCAACTTTTATTGACCTTAAAGTGGAGGTGTAATGCCCCCGTTCACATGAAAATGTACCCTAGTTCTTGTCGCAATGACCCTTTTTGTTGAGACCATGTCGAATGTACCTGTGTGAATTTCCGTTGAAAGGTAAATCTTGGTCTCAGTGATGTTTTAGAACCTTCCCAAATCTAAAGTTCTTGACGTTCTCAAGTCAAAGCATTGACACCTCTATGTGTGGACGGTGTAATGTCCTATGCGTTAACCTAATTAAAGAAGGATTCGGTTGTTGTCGCAATGGTTAAGCTGGATCATTGGTCATTATTGGTGTGAGTAGAAATTATTTATATTTATAGTATATAATGATAACAATGTATGTTTAATATAATTATCGTTAAGCGATTTTATTGTTTGGTTGGTTGCTTTGTCAGAACCATGAACCTCGTTCCATGCTGAGGAAGGGATTACTCGCCTTGGTGCCATGGTCGTTCCTTGCTTCGTATTTGCTTTTGAATGTCAACCTCTAGTTTTCTTTTACACTTGGTTGGGAGGATGAGTGTTGAAGCATCTGTTCGCATGTTGTTTTAATAATTGGGAGTAATGGATAATTCGACTCTTACTTCCTCTTGTTATGCTCATCTGTATGCGATTGGGCCAAATCTTCTCAGGTTGAATAGTAAATCATACAAAATTTCTTCATACCTTTTAGCTTATGTGAATTATATGGAGAAAACTATTGTACTCCTTCCTTTATAAATGAATTCGTGTCAGCTTCGCATAGCTTTTTTTATTTGTGTAAATAAATTATAAAATTTTGTGTTCAATTATTAAAGCCTTTTAGTGGTTCGAACATGTTACTCATCCATAGACTATGTAAATTCTGTTCATGGTCAGATTTATCTCCTTCTTGGCATGGAGGGTGGAGTTGTTAAAATCTAGACGTGTTGGACTCCTTGCTAGTGGCCGCACCTTCATTTATTCATTTCTGATTTGCAAATCTTCCTTACTTCTTGTTGACTGCCTGCATTCTATCCTCCTCTGGAAGTCTGCATGAGATCTCCTTTTTATTGGAATTAGGCTAGGTGTGGAGTGGTTGAGAAGCCATCTGAAATCTTGTCTGTCAAGGTGTATTTCTCATGGTTTCTCTTGGACGCTTTCCTTTTTCCTTCCCTGGCCACATGGATTTGTGGGTGACCTTCATGGAATAATTGTTTGGTGTAGTCGCATGGACATGGTTTTTGTTGTTCCTGATTGCGTTTTGGGAGATACAGGAGCGTTGTTTTCTTTGCTAGCCGCACACAACTACCAGCTAGTGAAGTAGGCATGCTACCTCCACTTTCATTGGGTGCTGCGAGGTGTGTTCTAGTCGAGAATCCACAGCAACAGTTGGCTGCAACAGTAATTAGCCAGGCAAGCAGGCATGCTTGCAGTATAGTTGAAGACTTTTAATCGCTTAACAAGCAGAATATCTAGCTAGGTTGTTATCTGTTCAGTATAGGCGGATGCATCCTAGCAAATTCGGGACTCTCCTTCAAAATATTTTTATCAAAATCGACTATGTGACAGTGAGAGTGTTACTAGGAGACCTGATGAAAATTATTGGAAAGATTCTCTATTGAGACTTACTTGTTTTACGATGTAACTCATGGAAGAGAATCTCATAGGCATGGATCTGTTTCATATCAGAATATTCATGAAGCACAATTTGCTTTGCAATTATATGAGCTTCTTCAACGAGTCACTAAGTTGGCAGGCATAAAGGTTTCTGTTGGAATTATCACACCTTCAAGCTACAGCTGAAATGTTTGCACCGAGAGTTTGATGTTGTCCTCAAATATCACAAGATGAAGGATAGAAGGTTGGTATCATATCTGAGCCTTTCAGAGCCAGGAGCATGATGTTCATTATGTACTTGATGTCTGAGCTAATGGATCATGGGGTTGGCTTCCCTGCTAGCTGAATTCACCGCATGATTCTGTTACCAAGCACAGTTCAGATAACTTGTACGGAGGGCAGAAGCACTCTCTTGCCAATCTGGTCTGATGGAGCCACTGAATTGAGGATTGCTAAGGAAAGGTTGACTGTTTCTAGTGGATATGGAGTCTGTACCAAGAGATTTTTTTGGTTATAAAGCCATCTTCTTTTGCTTATTAAACTATGCCCTGGTTTTGTTTCTAATTTGAGAGCACCAAGGTTAGGAGGTCCAAATCATTGGCTGGCTGCAGTGCATATTTTTCAGGTCCCTGCTTAGGCTATGAATTGACGAAGGAAAACAAGTTCATCTCCTTTCCTGTCAAAATGCATGTGGCCTACAGAATTTCTAGGAATGCCCCAAAAAATGTAAAAACCTACATTACAGAAACCGGATCTTTCTATAGATGAACCTTTCAATTGAATTATTGGCTGATAGCATTGGCAATAATCTTCAGAGTGTCCTTGAAGATGGATTGATTTCAAAACCCTAGGTCTCAGAACATCTTTTCACCATCTATCCTCTTAAAGAAACCCCTCAGCTTATCATCAACAGGGAATGATGTCGGGTTTCAATGCAATTGTGATGCATCTCCAGAGTAGAGGCTTCTAACTTCCCCAGAGTATATGGGCAGAGATGCAATTGCAGACTATACAATTGATTTCATGAAGTCAAGAGCATGGCCGTTAACAGAGTTTGGACCTTCAGCAGGCTGAGGAAGAGAAGTTGCGCAGGTTGTGTTGCTGTTGCCCGAGCCCTGGTCGACGTGCTTGTTGGTTGGAAGAATTAAATCAGGCATGTTAAATCTACTCCTTGTAATAGTTTTCTACCTTCTTTCAGTATCTTGAAATGAATATTCTTTCCTCTTGAATGGCGCCTAGACAAAATGTTTTCGTGGTTGTTTATATCGCTGCCTGATTGTGTTGGTTGTTCCTTTAAATCTCGTTCCAATTTCGCTGGTTTTGCTTGGAATGTTCTTTCCTCTCTTATAGCTTACTCTATTTATATTTGTCTAAATGGGCTACTGCAATATTGAGTGATGCAATCTAGTTCGTAGGGAAGGAAACATTTTAGAGTTTCGTTTGCTTATATGACTCTCTTTTAAAAGAATTATGTGATGGTATTTATAATTGAAGGCTTACTATATGGAAGGTTAAGCCTTCATATCTCTATTTGGTTGAATAAATACGTATTTCCTATTTAGGGCTCTCCTGTTTTGCTAAAGGTACATTAATAGTGACATTGTGTTCTAAAACTTGTTTAAGCCTGTGGGCATTCCTTACTTTTTGTTTAATTAGAAAATGGCATTAGGGTTTTGTTTTAGAACTGTACATGGTTGACTTTTGTACCCAGTTCTAGAGGATGAATAACCTGACATCTATTTTGGCCTCTACGTGTTGAGAGAATTACTATACCTACTTCCTGGTTCAAACTCTTGTTTGATTAAAGTAAGGGGGAAACATTGTAAGTTTAATTGAATGAAATCTCTACAATTTTTATTAAGGGTCGCAAGCAAGCTATTAATAGCTGGACTGAAACAAAAGTTGTAGGTGAATCCATGGTATTGGACTCGTGAACTCGTTTCCTGTTAGATGACAGCTGATTTCAGTGATAATATAATAGGTGGCTGTTATATTTATCTGTTTGATATTTGCTAGAATTTTCCTTGATAAGCCCACATGGATCGGGTAAAATTTCCATCTTCTATACCATTGGCAAGGAGCTCATAGAACTTCTAGGCCTGACTGCACTACGTAACCTTCCTGATGGATATGTGTGTTGGTTCTTATTTTTTTGTGCTTGCACTCGTGGTAAGGTCTTTTGAGTCTGGGGCATCGTTGGTGTATTACCCACTGTATCGAATCCCTTTGTTTTCGAACTCGAATATCTTATACTTCAAACTTGGTTACTAAAAGTCCCATTTTGTGGCCTTGTTAAGGAAATCAATTTTTATTTTTTTTATTTTAAAATACTTGACATTGTCAGAAATATATAAAAATTATTAACGACTTTTGGGTTTAGCCTTCCCTTATATTATGTAGAGAAGTTGATGATTAGAATAAGGTTTGTTGGTAGAATAATGGCCCTTTTGTGTCTCTTTTTTACACTTTTGGAAGAGTGGATTTGTTTTGTTAACTAGTACTACGTTTAAGAAATCCTATAAGGAGGTAGTGGTAAACTCCTTGGTTAAAACTGAAACTATAGTTGTTTTCTTTTAAGGGCGTCGAACCCATATTACTATGAAGCCTTCCCCTGGGAGAATTGGATAACGTCGTTTTGTTTCGCGCCTACGATCATAATTAGTATGTTTTGTCTTCTCTTGGACCCCTTTAGTTGGATGGATTGAGTTTTGGATTCTAATCATGTAATCCATAGGATTACATGAAGGAGATATCAACACTCTTGACCTTCTTGTTCCTAACCCATAAGGTCTTGCCTTGTTTTATGTGATTTTGTTCTTACTGGTATTTGACTTTCTCCTTGTTGGATGGTTTAGATTTCTCTCTCATGCGAATAATTTTTGGAGTTGTGGGTTGTGTTTTAATCCATTTTTGAATTAGAACATTCCTTTCTTGATATTGTTAAATGTTAGCTTACTGTTGCAATGTGTAGCCTTAACATGCTCAGTTCTCGCGAACTGATTCTAGCTAGTATTTGTGCAGATGGATTATGCGAGTAGATTAAAGGAAAGAGTTGTAAAGGTTTCATCAGTGCAACTTATGAAGTTCTTTGTAAAAGTGTTCTATGTGTTGTAAATTGTGTAACATTGCTTGCAAAGAGTTTATATGACCTCTTGCCTGGAATTGTTCGGAGAATTACGTGAAGAAGTTGTTTTGTCTTTTTTTGTAATTTGGCTGGTAACTCTTCTTAGTGAGAAATAATATTCAATCTTTTCACTGGCATAAGCATTGTAAAACTTTGATCTTGAGAATTAAGTGTTAATTTAAATCTTTCTAAGACTTTGTATTGATGTGTTATATGTAAGTTTTAATGGGGTGGCTTTTCCTTACAGAAGTTACCTAAAAGTTTTATTCAAAGAAATATGTTGTGGAGGAGATCCCCTTGAAAACAAACAATGCCTTAAGTAATCAATAGTGAGACTATCCTTGCAAAGTGATTTTATATAACGTGTTATCCCTAACTGAACTAGTAAACACTACTCTTTTTGGTGAACGCTTAAAACAAGCTTAAAGGAAAACAATGGTTAGTTTCTAATAAGATTTAACAAGTAAGAGAAGAAAATTTAGAAACCACTCAATTTATCTCTCAGCCTATTTAAAAGTAAGTAGCTTCCTCTTGATAAGCTCTTTCGGTGAAGCCTAAGTAAGAGCGTTAATAATTACGTATAAAACCTCAAGCTCCAATTAAACCTCAGTAAGAACTAATGATGTCTCAAGGATGAACTCAATTGACCTTCTTCCTTTAACTTTATCCAAGGTACCTTGTAATTTTCTCTTAAGTTGTTGAACGTGAACCGATGTTGTCATAAGGGCATGAACGAGTTCTAGTAACGTAAGTGTGAATAGATGGCCTTAAGGAATTAAATTACCATCTTTATCAAATAAATAATAAGACAAATAATGGTTATAAAGGAGAAGACTTTAAGTGAACTACTCTACAGTGTATAAAGAACATAACTTAGTTGGTAAGATGAATTTGTGCGAATCATATATTGAGCCTTCTTGAAAACTTAAGTCATGAATTAAAGGGTGTCTTATCAAAATAAATAACCTCCAATCATTTCTTATTGTGGCTTGCCCTAGCTGTGAGAGTGTCATGTGGTTGGGACTTCTATGTTGTTCTGTCAAAAAAAAAGTAAATTGTCCTTGAAAGGTGTGAACGTTTCCGTGCTGCCTTTATGGCCATCCTTGTATCAAGTTGTTCACAGTGTTAGTTGTATCCTTGGTGACGACATGTTGCGTCATGTTATGTGTCAAGCAAGTCAAAAAAAAAATTTATCCTGTCTTTTACTGTGTTGTTCGTGTGTGTGATTTTTGGGTCGTTACACTTGGTATCAGAGCATAGGTTCATGCTCTCGAACCTATGGGCCCGGTTTGTACATTGTGGTGATGGTTACATGATGATACTGCATGATGATGATGATGTGTGCATGATGATGATTTATATTGGAAGAGTAATGTGCTTTAAGCGTGATGTGATCCATTGTCGTAATTGTGATATTGTGAACGCACATGATGTGTATGTCACCTTGTGCGTGTTTATGATCATGTTGATATGTTGGGGATGGGAGTATTCTCTCTCCTTCTTGTGGATTCTATGAAGAGTTCACGTGTGAATTACTGTTTGTGATGTGTGAAAAGAATTATAATGTGGATGACATAGTGTTGGAACATTGTGACATATTGTGATATGTAGGTGTATCAATGTGTTGTATGACTAGATTGATGTTAAAAGAAATGAGTTGTATCATGATGTTTTTACCATGTTTTGAAGAAATGTGTGTACCACCTTGTTATGTAGCAATGGATGTTATGTTGTGATGTACTATGTTCATCGTATGTATGATTTGTGCAAATATGTAATGCTTCATGTTGTGATTTAGGGTCATACAGTGAGTGTATGAACCCTATCGTATAGTGATTGCACTTTGGGTGCAGAATGTGGTAAAGTGATGTGTTACACCCAGTGAATGTATGATTGATCTACCCTGTATCTGTACCATATGTAAGACGTTATGGTAGTTATGTGTGTGCCACCATTATGTTAGTGATGTTGTTACATGTTATGTTGTGAACCTTACGCTAACCAACCCTGAGGGTAAATCGGTAGAAGTGTATGTTGAGAGTGAGGAATGGTGTACCACGGGTCAATAACTCGAGCTAAAACTTTGGTTTAGTAGATAACATGTGATTCTTTCCTCTCTCCCTATGAGGTTGTATGTATGCAACCTAAGTGCAACTATGACTATGTTTAGCCTTGTCGAAGTGGTGGCGGGATGATTCAGATCTTAGAGGTGATGAAAGTTGTATTATTGATATGTATTTTACGAGCTAAGGCTCGATGTTCCGAGTGCTAGCAACTCGTTGAGTACCCCTTTGGTGGCTAGATAAGGCCACACAGTTATCGTAATGTGACATTATTATAAGTTGATTTTATTCGTAAATTGAGCTTTTTACTTTATTTTGTAAGGACCAGTAGCTTTTCTTGATTGCCATGCTTTACAATTTTGGGCATTTCCTTGGTTTGTGGCACTAACATGGGGATTTTGATACTAACTATCGCCGAACAAATGGCACATTTATTTTGCTTGATTTTAAGGTCTTCTTTAATCCAAATTTGGAATTTTTACCTCCAGAGAAAGCCTTGCCCAAACTACTTGTACTTTGCCACTATGGCAACTTTGATTGGATTGTTGTGCTGAAAGTTCTAAAGCGGTGTCGTGATGTGTGGAATAGGGTCATGGGATGCACCATGGAATGGTTGGACCTATGGACCCAGCTATTCCAAGTTGTATGGGGTAATAAATAGCCCCAAGGAGTTACAGATAACTAGCGGGTTGTTGATACCACGCTGATATTATGTCACTTGGGTTAGGAGTGTTCAACTATATAAGTGTCTTGGGAGTCCATAGGGTCAACCAACTGGCCTCCTTGAGGGATCTCCTCCTACAATTTGCATAAGAGTTTGAGGGAGGTCCTTCATAAGAGCACTTGAGGGAGGCATTCACTTTGTAATTTTGAGGGAGGCATAATGAGATTTTAATTGGGAGGCAAATAAAAGTTTGAGGGAGGTTTTTGATAAGAATTTCTAATTTGAGGGAGGCATAAGAGTTTGAGGGAGGCATATGATATTTGTGTGTATGGTTGATGTTTCTGAGGATATATGTTGAAGTTATTGTGATGTTTGTAAACTGGTAGTTTCCTTTATTTTATATGTATTCCAAAAAGTGTTTATATCTCATGTCAATAAGATGGATAAGTGTGTTGTGATGTTGTGCGCGTTATTTGTCCCATTTAGACAGTGCCCTTGTGGACACTATGTACCTGTAGCATGGTTTCGGTGTTATGTGAATTTTTTCGGCCGGTTCGCGTACACATTGATGCAAATTGAGGAAAATGTTCTGGTGAATTGTAGTAAACTCTTTTGGGCTTTGAGTATTTTGTATGTCAGTCATTGATGTGCTTGAAAGGCGAGTACTATAGTTATGTGGACTAGATGTTTTCGCCTATTTTTCCGTATTTGTGTAACCTTTTGTGGTGTAATACCCAAATCTTGACTAGTATATACTTGTGTGCTTGTGAAATCTGTAGTGTCTCTTACTTGAACAAGGGAGTTCAAGATAGGATGTTAGAAACATGTTAGCCCTGTTCATGTTGGGCGTTTCACAAAAGATAAGGAATTTTGGATAACACAAACTACTCTTCAATGATTGAATTTTCTAAAATGTCTGAAATTAAACTAAGGCAATATTGTCTATGCTAATGGAAAGAGACTAATGAAATAATAAATAAGATAGGGAACTGCCCAATACTTCAACCACGAAACTTGAAAGTTTCGAAATTTCTACCAAATATTCCTTGAAGCCATAAGAGACTTGATGGAGGCATAAGAGACTTGTATCTTTAAGAGTGATTTAATATTTTAATGTTATGGGATATATGTTGAGTGTATGTTTTGGTAGTATATCTCCTGATGTATATGTTATGGATATGTGTTGTGATGTTGTGGATATGTCATTTATTTTGGACACTATGTATATATATAGTCGCATACGAGGAATTGATGCTTTCTTAAGGGGAGGAGAATGTTAATTGCCCCTATTCATTCATTGTATTTGAGTCCTTTTTGTGGTTAATACTAATACATGAAGTACCTTGTGTGCTTTGTAGATCTTGTGAACCTGTAGGGTGTTGTGTGTTAACATTCCCTGTGGCAACAATAAGGTTATCTTCATGTGTTGCACTATTAAAAGATATTAAACTAAGTAATGTTAACACTTAAGACTACTGAAAATAATAAATAAGAATGCCAATTTCATCCTTGTATTAAAATCTTTAACCTAAGGCTACCCTGTGGCCGTAAATTAACCAACTAAAATTTTAAACAATAGGGTGTACTTTCTCCTTTACTATCTTCGTTGCGAACCATTTCATTTCATTTGTGTTATGTCGCATAGAACGATTTTAGGGGAGGAGAATGTAATTCCCTGTTCGGCATTGACTATTCACTGTTACGCCTTTTCCTTTTGCGTGTCATGTGTATACTTCTCATTATCCCAGGACACCTGCAAATTGACAACATTGACGAAAATCCCGTCGCCATTATTTTTGATGGTGCCTAAGGCTGATGCCAAACATCCCATTTTGGCACGAAATTTACACCTTGTGGCGTTTTTTTACACCTACCAAAGGTTGTGGAGGGTGGATTTTACACTAAGCTTTTTCAAGGAACATGAATGAATTCAGGCACATATTCTTGGTTTAAATAAAATGCTTTATCTCCTGTCTTGGCATGGCATGGTGAGTTTATTCTTTTTCCTTTACTTCATTGATTGTATGTAGTGGAGTTGCATCCATTCCTCATGACTGGTTGACCACTCTCTTCATGGTCGCCATATCTTGGTTCAGCATTTTTTTGTTGAATTTTAATGTTACCTGGCAAGCGTGGGTGCAGTCGAAAATGGAAGGCCACCTGCTTCTTTAAATTTCATTTAGCCTGAGTTTGTCCCACGTGCCTTGGGTAAGAAATATCTCTTCCCTTTTTGGAAGTGGGCCGCATATTTTAATTTGAATTTTTTTACCAAATATTTTTATCTAAATTTTCTTCTTGCTAGCTACAGTAGATTGTTGGGGATTGCGCAAGACTTTTATGTACTCTTTTAATTGACCTGCTATAGCCTGCAATTATTTTTCTCTGGAAAGAGGCCATTAGCTTTCAAATCGGATTTTGTTTTTGATATTCCCTGTGTTTATCTGTTACCTGCTTCTTTGTTTGCTGGCCGCCATGAGTTGAAAGTAGTGAAGGGACTTTTTTAGGCTTAGCTTCAAATGCTTGAGTTTTTTCCTACCAATCTTCCTGTTGGGTTTGTTATGGTTATTCTTAGATCTGAATATCTACAGGCTAGGGACCAGTAGGCGTGTTACCTCCTCTTCCTGGGGCGTCAAAAGTGTGTAATCTTATTGGGGATCCACAACACCCGAGACCTTCCAGTAAATTTCAGCCAAGCAGCAGGCACGTTACAGTATGAGAAGAAGCCTTTTGAGCTGCATCCAACATGTGGGGAACGTTGTCCAACTATGGTATTTGTTCAGTATGGACTGCACCCTCAAATTCAAGATTCTCATTCAAGATATATTTTTATCAAAATCGACTATGTGACAGTGAAGAGTATTACCAGAAGACCTGATGAAAGGTATTGCAAGGATTCTCTAGTGATATACTCTTTACTTGTTTTTCGATGTAACTCATGGAAGAGAATCTCATAAAGGCGTGGATCTGTTTCATATCAGAATATTCATGAAGCACAATTTTCTTTGCTATTATATGAGCTTCTTCTAGCGAGTCAGTAAGTCGGTAGGCATAAGGGTTTCTGTTGAAATTATCACACCTTACAAGCTACAGCTGAAATGTTTGCACCGAGAGTTTGAGCCACTAATGTGATGATTGCTGGCAAGGTTGCTATTGTCTGTGGATATGGAGTCTGTACCAAGAGATTTTTTTTGGTTATAAAGACATCTTCTTTTGCTTATTAAACATATGCCATGGTTTTGTTTCTTTTGTTGACCTGCTCACGCCATTTATTGGCTGGCTGCGTGAGGATTGGGTGGAGAATATAGTTGGGTTTGTGGGCAAAAGGAAAAGGGGGTCTATAGCTATAGGAGCAGGTACAGATCATCTTCGCATGTGGCAGTGGTGAAGTTGGTGCCATTAAATTAATAAACCCTTGCAGAAATCCAACTTTCTAACATACCCAACTGAAGCTGAGATTCGAAAAGTGGGTTTATAGATATAGAAACAGGTACAGATCTTCTTTGGATATGGCAGTCATGATGATGGTTGTGTGGGTTTCTATGGTGGTTGTGATGCTCTTCAGAGCAGAGTGCTTCTATCTTCCCGGACTTTCTCCCGAGGATTTCAAGAAGGCA